>JAQSVH010000011.1:1372050-1391018 GCA_029448705.1 Adansonia digitata | reverse complement strand
CACCATTCCCAAAGCTATAAAAAGCAAAAGCTTAGAAGTCGAATCTTAGTAAATGACAATAATTCCGGTGATAGAAAAATTATGTTACAGGCTTATACTACTAAGAACAAAAGGCATAACTAAGGACGAATATTCTTCATATAAACGCTTTCATCGAAGTGTTGTCGAGAACTTTAGCTACCAGCATGGATCATACAATCACGCATTAAAACCCAGATTAAAAATGCAAAATATCCCCGGTTTCAGAGGATAGAACTAGTGTTCTTACCACAGGATGAGAAAAGCCTAGATATGATGATGTTTTTTGTCGATTACAGCTGACAAAGTCATGAAGAAAGTTCTACACAACCACCTTTACTGAAACTGTTAGCAGCATTTAGGCACCATTTTTCAATAGCCAATCGACATGCACTCGGCTCTCACAAACTTCATCTTCTGGACAATTTGGACCACATGTAGACAACAAAGAAGCAAAACAGTGCAAAAAGAACCACATGCACAACATGGTTTGAACCATGCTTGATTATACTCTTGTTCAGTTTCCTAATGTTGTTCTTCACCCCCGCTTGGGCTTTAATCATGGTCATTTGCTGTCAAAAAAAAGATTACACGTTCAGGAAGAAGCAAAAAAACACAAAGCATTTTTCCAAATATAAATAGTAAAGCAATAAGAAATGCCTTGCTATCTTCAACAGAAAATCACCATTTAAGGCAATAAACTGATAGAATTTATTCTGCATGAACGTGTAGACATGTACTTAATAAAGCAGGCATGATAAAAAGAGGAGAATCGCTGTCTATGTTAGTCGGGCTCAAGTGTGAGTATCGAATACGGGTATGCGTCTAACATAGGTATTTTCATTTTTTTCTAAGTTTTTCCATGTAATTGGAGACTCCTTAGAGGGTTATATTCCCATACGCCTATGTGAATGTGTCAAACATGAATGTCAAACACGGGTACTTCAAGAAAAAAGAAGAGTTGGAGCAACATAGATCAATATAGATAACAGTTGAAATAATGAAGGGGTTAGTTATCAAGAACAGCTTCCCGCTTTTCTTTTGCATTTAAGGCTTAGCGACTGCCAACTTGATGACAGACTAACAGAAATTTGCCTCTTTGTCTGCCATAAAATAGAAAGAGATGGAGGAAAATAACGATTGGAAGAATTATAGAAACAACAGGGTGCATTAATTTAACTATTCTAATCAACATTACTTGCATAGTACAACACATGAATTAAAGAGACAAAGAGGATATTTCCTATCCATACAAACCCCAAAGGGAAAATTATTCCTAATAACTTTAGTGATAGAAAAAGATCTCCACAGATAAGCAATAATTAACATTTCCCACTTTTTTCAGGTTATTTTCCAACACTTCCATGATTCAAAGAGTTCAAAATTTCATTTCCCCGTCCATTTCAGTTCACTATAAAAAACTATGTAGAAAGAGATGGAGGAAAATAACGATTGGAAGAATTATAGAAACAACAGGGTGCATTAATTTAACTATTCTAATCAACATTACTTGCATAGTACAACACATGAATTAAAGAGACAAAGAGGATATTTCCTATCCATACAAACCCCAAAGGGAAAATTATTCCTAATAACTTTAGTGATAGAAAAAGATCTCCACAGATAAGCAATAATTAACATTTCCCACTTTTTTCAGGTTATTTTCCAACACTTCCATGATTCAAAGAGTTCAAAATTTCATTTCCCCGTCTATTTCAGTTCACTATAAAAAACTATGTCGTATTTTAAAACCACCGAATGTATATGATAGACTACGGTGGTCATTCCTCGTATGCAAGCAACAAACTTCATAGCATGCAAGAAACCATAATGCAAAAAAATGCGAATAAAGGGTAAACTTAGCCTCAATAAATACCAGCTGATCTAAAAAGTCCTTCTGAAATTTTGCTTCTGATCCTATCTCTTGAGCGACCTGTATCAGACAACCGTTAAGATTAACATGATTCAGCCAGTTAAAGGTAAAGAACAAATACAAAGGAAAACACCCCTCCCCCCCCCCCTAAAAAAAAAATTCAGAAGCTAAACATAGCAGCAAGTATATATATATATATATATATATATCCTTGCAAAAAAATTGAAAAAATACCGATAAAATTCCAACAGAAAAAGGAAAAACATATTAAATACCATTAGAAGATAAATTCTTATAAGCCTTGTTCATCTCAATTAGTGACCTTTGATATTTTTATAAATTGGTCTTATTTCCAATTCCTTTTCAAGAATGAATATAAACTAAAGAAACAATAATGATATTATCATGAAATCTACTAAGAACCGCAAGCTATCCAAATGCATGACAAAATTTCATCTAAGCAATAATTTATACGCAAAATTTAGCTTAAATTCTTAAAGCCAAACAAACGAAGATGAAAAATCACATCAAATTATCAGCAAGATGTTGCTGAATTTTATTAGCTGAATATCATTTATGTACTTCATCCAATGGAAAAAGAACGATCAAATGAATTAGAAAATAAATAAATGTAAAGGTCTTACATTTCTCAATTGCTTAACTTGGCTACGGAGACCAGTGATCTCATCGTCCAAATCAGCATGCATCGGATCAATCCGCAATTGTATTTCATCAGAGCTAGCCACCGGTCTCGTGCTTAAACCCTCCCTATTTCATTATTAACAAATAATCAAAATTAGCTCCGACAAACAAACGAAAAAAAAATGGAAAGCTAATAAATTCTAAACCCGTTGGATTCTAAGATTAAAAATTAATTGAATCGAAAGAATTTCACGAAAAGAAAAGTAGACCTTGATCGGTAAGGAGCCGCGCCGCCGTAGAAGGAATCGCCACCGGTTCGGTACGAAGTAGACGCCATCAAAACGGAAGAGATAAATGAGCGAAAAACGCCTTAAATCAACAAAGGAGCCGAGTCAAATCAGATTAAAAAAAAAAAGAAATTAACACGAGAACTCGCCCGATTTCGAGTTTCTAGCCTTATTTCCCCCCGACGTTATTTTTTATAGTGATGATGACGTTGTTGAGAGAGGATCTACATTCGGTTTTATTATTTAATCGTGAGGCACTAGATTTTACTATATTTTGGATTTCAGGTATATTTTATTATTTGCCAAACGGGGTCTACCAAAATTCAAAATTACATTTTCATCCTCTTGCCTTCCACAATTTTTTTATTTCTTTTAAATCTTCCAAATTATATTATATTTTTATATATAATAATAATACCTCGATTTTGATTCTTGTTTTTATTTATTCTCTTGAATAATAATAATAATAAGCACATGAAATTATTATGCTCACATTTGAGTTTCTCTATATTTAGTTTCTATCTAATTTTATGTTAATTTGTTAATGTATTTGTTTGATTGAGTATTTTTATTTGATTTATGTATAACGTAATAGTTATTTAATATATGTTTAAAATAATTCATTATTATAAGAATTTATTTTATTAAGTGAATCATACGAAAGTAATATTTTTAAATGTGTTAAAATAAAAATTTATTTTTTTAAAAATTAGTAAATTTATAAATTTATTTTATTTAGTGAATTATAAACTTGTTCATTATCTGAACAGCTTGTACAATCTTATAGGTTCAATTTATACTGAATTAATCTTGGGTTATCATCTAAATTAACTTTAAATTATTATTTAAATATTAAAAATTAATTTTATTTAAATTTATTATAAATATTAATATAAAAATATTTTTATATTATTTTTAAATAATATTGCAAGTTTTTAAATTGATTCTAATTTAAGTGGATCCAATTTGGATAAAAAAATAAAAATTTTTTTCCGGATGGTAACCCGGCCTAACTATGATCACCTACGGTAAATTGCATGCATTGCTCGCTTGTCGCTTCTCACCCCAGCACCATTCGCTCTCGCTTATCATAGGATCTCTCCTTCCGTTTACGAAACCAAACAATCTGCCTATTTCCTTCGCTTCTCCTTGGTAAAAACTTTGTCATATTCTCTTTCTCTTTAAACCCGTTTACTGGTGCTTTAACAAAGTGAAGTAAAGATTGCTTTGATTAAACAGGGTTTTTTGGGTGCAATTTCAAAGCCCTGCAATCCGAGCGTTTTCTTTGAAATCCGGTGAAGTGCGAGGAATGCCGTTATTGCCGCAAAATCAGGGTTCTATTTCGTACCTAACGCAGCGAGAAGCCGCTGAGGTTGATGAGACTCTCATTGGTCATCTTGGCTTTAGCGTTGATCAGTTAATGGTTAGTTAACGTTTTTTTCAAAGTCAATCATTTCAGAAGCAGACATTTGTTTCATTTTCCATTTCTTTTTTCTTTTAATTTTTTGTTTTAAAGCTTGAATGGTTTCACTTTATGTGAATTTTTAGGAATTGGTTGGTTTAAGCGTAGCCACATAGGTTGCTGAGGTAACGGGTTATTACCTTTCTCTCTCTTTTTTTTTTTAATTTTTTTTCCGTTTTATTTGTTGAACTTTGCTGTTTGCCATGTACTAATTTAAGCATGCAAAATTTCCATAGATTGCATAAGAAGTTTGAGATAAATGGTTCTGCTCCTTTTGTTCATTATTGAATTGGTTTCTCTACCCTGCCTTGCTAGTTGCTACTGTCTACTACTACTGTTAAGTATATATTGTCCAGTTGACAATTCTACTTGAGATCATATAAGATAGGATTATACATAGTTTCCAGTGTGCAAAAGGAGCTTTCCTTGTTACAGGTTTATAAACCAAGCGAGTATAATCGTGTTCTTGCTATTTGTGGCCTGAAAAAAATGGAGGGGATGAGCTGGTTGCCGCTCGTCGTTTGTATCACTTTGGGTATAAGCCATTTGTGTATTATCCTAAGCGAACTCCCAAGCCCCTTTATTTTGGTCCTGTTACTCAGGTATGGTACAAGAGCTGTAGATGTAGTAATCTTGAACGCTAAATTATATGGTTTATCTGAGTTGTTATATAATCTGCTGGTTTTGTAGCTGGAATCTCTGTCAGTTCCTTTCCTTTTAGTGGATGAGCTGCCTTCGGACTTGTCAGAGGACTTTTTCATTCTAGTAGATGCTATGTTTGGCTTTTCATTTTATGGTAAATACTTAATACTCATACTATTTTATAATTCTTTCAACTTTCTGTTTATGTATGTACTTCATGATGCTGCAATAATATTATGATTACCATCTCTTTAGAAACAAATAAAATCTTGCTGCTATGATTCTCTTATTCTTCTTCGTTAAATATTGTCTTCTTATTAGTTTAAGATTCATATTTCTTAACACTGCTAAAAGAACTTTCCTCTTTTTCTTTATGCAAAAGTGTTCTGTACATATTTCAATTTTCTTTAATAAGCAAACCTATGCAATATTCCAGACCCATGTGCGCTCTGTTATTATCGCTCATTTTCATTGGTGTGATCATATCGTGTCATTAAATGACTTATTGCTTTTGTTTACGTTTAGTTTACCCATTTCTGGCTTTGTTTATATAAACATAGCATGAAGAAGGTTTGTGGCTGACGATGGTGTGTAGTATTGGAAAAACCATGAAATTCTGTGCATGATTTAAATGCTTCAAATCTTTCAGGTGCAACAAGGCCTCCTTCTGATAATCTGATCCAGAAGCTGGTTGCCTTAAATAATTGTGGACAAATGCAACAAAAGTCCCCTGTTATTCTGTCCATAGACATTCCATCTGGATGGCATGTGGAAGAGGGTGATGTTCGTGGTGAAGGAATTAAACCTGACGTGTTGGTATGTCTTTTTTTTTTTTTTTTTGGGCTTAAACACCTTCTTATACACCTGTCGCCTTTATAGTCAATTAACTACTGCAAATTTCTAATTTTTATTTTTCAAATGTTCCTTTGACTGCCCCAAAACTGTGTGCCAAGAAATTTTCTAGACCTCTAGGTGGTAGATTTGTCCCACCAATTTATAAGCCTCACCTTCCCCAATATCCAGGCAAGTCTATGTGTGTTCGAATTGGAAAGCTTCCACAAATTGCAATTTCAGCTCTCAGGGAGAATTATATATCCCCACAGTTGCTTGAGGAGCAGATGGAGGATGATCCTTTTGATCAGCAATGGGCTCAAGACAAGCGTGTGTTCATTCACTTTGCTTGATTTGAAAAACCCTTTATTTTTTTTTTTGTATTTCCTCACAATCATTGACAGTATTTATTTTTTTTTGTGTACGCTTATTGCTTACCTTGCAGTTTCGCAAATGGTTTGACGAAGTGGTGGCTGCCAGCTTAAGGGAACCAAATGCCATGGCTTTGTCAACCACCGGAAAAGATGGAAAACCGTATGCTTCTTTGGTTTTGCTGGAATCATTCCACTTTATTTGTACTCTTTTTTCTTTTTCATGAATCTTAATTCCTCGAACCTGTAAAATACGAATAATTTGTCTAGAGGTAGTTGTACTATTACTAATAATTGTCACCATATTCGTTGGAGTAACTTAAATAATGAAGATTGTTGAAAAGCACTAGCCTAACCAAGTGATTTATTTAGAATGAATAATCATGACATAAAATGCTGTAAGAAAAAAAATGCACAGTACTAATCGTGAAACATATCTTACATTTCAAATTATGAAAATAGGTTGAAAGCAAGTGAAGGATTTTGTTTCTAATAGTATGTGCTTGGTTAAGCTTATATCTCAATGTTTCCATAAGTTTAGTAGAATTCTTTTAAAGTATATTTTTATTTCTTATAAAATTGTTACTGAATAACCTTCAGGCTGCGAATGATTGTTGCTTCTTCCATCCGCTTTCTGTTTGACATTTTTAGGTGCCTGAAGTTTAAAATTTTTATTCCTCCGAATAAAAGAGTTTAGTTAATGCAACTTTATGGGTGCTAATTCTCTTCATCCAGCTCTGCCATTCTTCTTTTGGTTTAAAGCAGTAACAACCTTGTGGAGCTTAGTCCTGAAATAATTCATATTTCCAGCACTTCTAGATGTCCTTAATGAAATACATAAGGGGATGATAATTGTCTGCAGCTTCATTTAGAATTTAACTGCATATTTTAGTACACATTTACATTTTGAATGTTTATTGGTTGACCTTTTCTCATCTTTTGTTTTACCATCTTACCGTCTGCTGCAGCTCATCGAGAATGGCATTTGTTAAAAGGGGTGGATAAGGGTGGTTTTGTCTGGTTAATGTTCCTTACTACCATGGAACCGCGCGCAGTTAACAGAGGGTTTCTGTAGTCTATACTACATATTTTTTGTGATATTTCATACGTTTTTACTTTAAGCAGGTATACCAATTATGAAAGTCGGAAGGCACGTCAGTTATCAGAAAATCCTTATGCATCACTTCTTTTCTACTGGGATGGGCTTAACCAGCAGGTAGGGCATTGGACTCTGACTTGTGCTTATCCATTATGAAAATGTTGAAGTAAATCAACTTTAGTTGATGGGAAAATTATCTTTTGAAAAAAGTAAAGATGATTCTTCTCAAAATCATGGTTCATATTTGGACATATTACTACAAACTGCATGCTTCGACTGAAATTATTAAAGAGGATCCATTACTGATGCCAAATTCTCTATCATTTCCTTTTCTACGCTTGATTTGTTTGATGGGAACAATTTTTATGCTATTAACATTTTGGACATTAGGATTTAGTGTGGTTCATGCAAACTGTCGAACTACTTTATATATGTTTTGCACTTTATTTTCAATTCTGAAACTTCTTGTGTTACAGTAATAAGGACGAGTTATCCCCATGCAGCTGAAGTTTACAGTAAATTGGCTTCATAATTGATGTGGAGAGGATGGTAATCATCAAAAAATAAAATGGTGGGTGGTGATACTAGATAAAATATTTATGGACCCTTGCATGCAGGCCTTCAGCTGTGCATCTAGGATGTGTGCGTGCGCGTGCTTGTGTGTGTGTGTGAGAGAGAGAGAGAGAGTTTGAATGATGGATGGTAAGTTAGATGATAGCAGTTTTGTGCTTATGCATAGGTGCCTTCCCGAGGGAGTGAAAATGTTCATGAATGACCTTGTGCTTGGACTTGGGTGTGCCTTGTAATTTTGTATGTTGACCATAATGCGTTACTAACAAGCGCTTTAATGAATAAAGAAATGTAGCATATGTTTCTCAAAAATGTTTTTGGACCATTAGACATGTAACTCGAATAATTGAAGTTTGCCGCAATGGGGAACAGAATCTGATTAGATAGTACAAACTTTTAACATGTTGATTTGTTTCCATAATGAAGATCTATAGGCTATACTGAACTTTGAATTTCCAGGTAAGAGTGGAAGCATCGGTGCAGAAAGTTTCTGATGAGGAATCAGAGCGGTACTTTCGCAGTCCTCCTCGAGGAAGTCGAATTGGAGCAATAGATAGCAAGCAGGTCTGTGACTTTACATTCTCTTAAAATTTTCTGGAAACATAGATGATAGGTCTATGACCGTTTTCCCCAATTAATGTCCATTAGAAGTCATAATGATAGGGTCAAGATAATTGAGGATCAATTTCTTGCTTCAGAGTACTGTAGTTCGTGGGCAGCATGATCTGCACCAACAATACAAAGAACTAGAAGAAAAATACTCTGATGGGTAAGTTATCTCATTTTCGATGTTTGACCCTGATAATTTGGTTTGTGTTAATATTGTTCTATACGCTGTGCTGCTTCAAGTTGTTTTATTGGCTTGATTTCCATTAATCTCTATTCAAATGAAGTTCTTGTTCTATTCACTTCTATCTTCAATCAGATCTAATATGCTCATCCTCATAATTGACCAGCAATATGAAAAGCTAGAGACTCCAGTGGGAGGAAATCAGAACGAAAAATCTTCATGTTTTTCTTTGTTGCCGGAGTTTAATTTCAAAGCCCAAACGCTGGGGAGGATACAGACTTCAACCTGAGCATTTTGAGTTTTGGCGAGGATAGCAGTCCCATTTGCATGACAGGTTGTTTATTTCCACTATCTTGCTATAACAATTTTGCTGTAAAATATGAATGGAAAGACGATGTTGTCCAAAATCATCCCAAGTTCAAAGCCACCTCACCTCTCAAAAAATGCAGATTTTGTACAGAAAAAAATATGGATTGTACACTGGAGCTACATCTTACTTCAAAATATCTTCCTTCTTAATAGGTGATTGGTTACCTTGGAAATAGAGGATATGATTCTACAACCAGGAGCAGAAATTAAAAGTTGTGGTTAAAATTAAAATTAAGGCTGGTCCAGTTGGCAATGGGTGTGCTATTTTTGGCAGGATGGAATATTCCCCTGAAAAGATCAATGGAAAACAATTTTTGTTCATTTTGGGCCCCTGAATAGTATATTCAGCTTCATCACTGAAATTCACCATTGTGGTATTTTGTCATTGATTTCTCTATTTATTTCTGGATAAGCATCAAGTGCATGCCAGTTGCACGAACCTTATGAGGATGTACTTCATGATGGTGCTCTGAGGGTTGAGAGTTCAAACAATAAAAATTTAACGGCATCAACTTACAACTGTGGACAGGCAGATCTGGAGTTTGGTTGGGGGTTAAAAGATGCGAGTGCATGGCATGAACATGATCTCTTATAAGGAGTCGTGGTTGGGGCACATACGTATTCGTAAAGGATGAGGAAAAAAAAGGGTGGCAAATTTCCCTAACATTTATGAGTGTTTTTACTTATTGCTTCCCATTATATATACACTTAATCCGCTTGCAAATAATCTCTGTTAGGGAATTCATTTCGTTACCCTGGCCTTCTTTAATTGCAAGTTTTTTTAACTTATATCGTCAAATCCTCGCCGTTTTGCTCATAACTTGTTTTGCACATCTACCAAATAATTCCTCTCCAATCTTCCTCTTTGATATTGCATTCTTCACAAGTAGGACATCATTATTATTATTATTCCACGAACATATCATTTGACAGTTTATCCCATCTAATATCTTACAAAATAAATTCATGTTGGTGATCACCGTATAGTCTTTTGCTTTATCCCCTTAAGCTTACATTGGATAACAGAATTTTCCGAATTTTCATGAGCATGAGATCATAGATTTGCTAGACAGTTGTTTGTAAACATTTGACTAGGAATCGTATTCGTTGGCTATCCGTTCAACACAACCACTCTTTTGTTGGCTTTGTAGCAGTTGCGTGCAAAGGACAAAGAACCCGAATGGCTCAATGCTCTCAACACCAATTGTGACAGTTATGATGGTAAGTCACTTTATTAGTGGATATCAAACTTTCCTTGTTATATTCCAACTTTCATGATTGAGACTGAGGTGTTTACCGTTGATAAACCATCTAGGAACACTCTTTGTTTGTAATCATAGTTGTTTGACACTACCCCCAGAATTGGAGCGTCTGAGTTTGCAATTTCTTATTTGTCAAATGGCAAAGTCTGCATCTTAGGATTTTATTTTTTTTAAATTTGGTATCTTTAGCGGAGTAAAAGAATTGAAAAGAAAGAGTTAGGCAGCCTTTATATGACTAAACCCATCTGCTTTAGTTCATTCAAATTGTTCTGATGCGTAAGCTTGACCAAAAGCTTGGAGATTTCTTCCGTGGATGCTTCTTGACTGTTTTAAAATTTTGGTTAAAGTTAGAATGAGGATAAAGCCAATTCTGACTAAATTGGGCTCCACCATGAAAAAAAAAATTAAAAGTGGCGTCTGGCCTCCTTTTGACCACCTTCAGCTGAAATCTGACACTACTTTTTTTTCTGAAAAGCCAATTTGATGCTAAGGTGACCACCCCACTTTCTGTTTTCTATTTTTTGTTTTTTTGGAAGGTTAAGTTTCGTTTCTCAATTTATTGACGTATAAAGGGATATATGCTTTATAGTGAAATTAAAAGAAAAGGGGCCCCTTGATCTCTGGCACATATCAGCCCTAGATCCTGTTGACCTCGTTTGGGAGGTGAAGTTGGTGGATTCAAGAAGTTGTCCGAATAAGATGAGCTGTATTTGAGATTGGATTTCAAGATGAATTTTGATTTTTTTAATGTGAATGAATATTCCGAAGAATTTTCGGGGGGTCAAAACAAATGTGGAACTGGTTTTGATCAATATTGATCTACCTTTTTATATCTAAAGGTTGAGTATTTGTGAGATGGATAAGTATAAGACAGGTGGAAGCCAAAGATAAAAGAAGCCAAGTGTCTAGATTTGCTCTAAATTCACCAAATCATGCCTAGATTTTTTATTCTGATATTTAAAGAATACTTTCACACCACCATAAACCTTAAACCTGAAAGAGCCTTTGTTATTATTCAAGCATTGGGGCACCAACTTAATGGTAATGGAAATTGCCCCAACTAATCCGAATTTGCTAGCAAAATCCCCCCCCCCTTACAAGTTGAGGTATGTTCCACGGAAAGCAGTTTCTTCGCCAAGGATCGATACGTTTATTCTTTCTATCATCTACATGGCATATAATCCGAATTTTGTAACAAATTAATATGTGATTTTTGACCCTCGGTATCTCATTCCATGTTGTTGACTTAACACCATCACTTCAATAGAGTTATTACGATATTTTAAAAATAAAAACAATAACATCAAATACGATTAACAACATTGTTTTCTGTGATGAAGTCTTCCCTGAACATGACACGTAGTTAAGGCTAGTTATATAATGCAATGTGATTGGAAAAAAAAGAAAAAAAAAATGTATACTGAGATTCTCATAGTCATAGGCTCTATCTAGTTAGGGTTTAGCTATCGATAAAGGGACAGAATAATAAGAGCCGGAGTGCAATGCTTTTGTCAACTCAAATAGTACCTGGACTGGACCTGGACTCGGCGAGTTGATGATAGCTTCAGACCTCCCTATCTTCGGACACTCTATTACACTCTATTGGGTGATTGTTTATTTATATTATATTTATATATGTTAAAATATATATAATTATATTTATATAAATTTAAATTTATTAATAATTTATATATTTTTTATATATTGTATCATATATAATATTTTAATTATTTTTCTTTTTCTATCAATGTTTTACAATTATCAAATCGAGGAAAAGCAAGATCAATCCCGGAAATAGTGGTGGGAAAGGGGATCTGTACTGCAGTACGGAATGCAGTATGGTGCATTATTAATTAACTAATTGATTAGATTAAATTAAATTAATTTTAAAAAAAAGAAGAAGAAGAGGAAGGAGGGGATGGAAGATATTTTTAATAAAGTAGGTGCAGAAGCACGAGAGAGCGTACTTAACGGGTTGACCTCATGCTTAGTTAAGCCATGAATTTGCTCATTTCTTTTATTTTTTTTAATTTTTTTCCCATCTTCTTCACTGACTAATTTCTTTTGTTTTTTTAGGTATCTGCTCACCCACTACCAACTGGAACTGGTTTTTTTGCTTGCAGGTCTACAAGTACAACTCATCTTTTTTTTTTCCTTTAAATCTTTCAAAACCCAAGTTGTCTAACTGGAAAATTAAATTTACTTAAATTGTTTGTAGAATTTTTTTAAACAGAGAGAGCAAAGCATTGTTACTGTTCTGCTGTCAGGCTATCAGCAGCAGTGAATAACAGCGGTATACTGTTTGACAGCGTGTGGTAGCCCTAGACAAAAGTGGGAGGAAATAATGTACTTTTAATAAATCAAAGACCATCCAAATTAAATGAAAAGCCTCTGTGTCAAATTGATAAAATATATGTTGCAGTGGGTGAAACAGGTCCATCAAAAGGGGCAGTTCAAATGAATCTAATGGCTTAGAGTGTGGCAAAAATCCTGCCTTAATGTAAGCTTGCTCATTATCACTGTTTCTCTGCTTTTTTTTTTTTTCCTTTTTTCTTCCTTGGAGACGACAAGGATAAATGGTTGCTGAAAATTAAAGTAAAAAATAAAAAAATAAAAAAACCCCAAGGGCAAACTGTGAAGACACGATCGAAGGGGAAAACAAAAGCAGAGACTACCATGGCGTTGGCAATGGTCATGCAGGTAAATGTTAACCCCGTAAGCAGAAGGGAATGGATAAGCTGAGCTAATTATGTACTAAACGGCTCAACCCAAAATTCTCCCTGTTCAGCGCATGCAATTCTTATCTTCTATAATTGGCCCTGCTGAGAGCCGATACCAAGAAAATATAATCATGATACATTTATACAATATAAAAAAATGACATAAATACAATAAAAATAAATGAATATGTCAAAATTATTATAACGTAAATTATTAACATAAAAAAATTTATATAAATATATTATAACATAAAAAATAATATAAATACACAGATAACTAGATCAATTTAAAAAACAAACTTGAGTCCCTAGAGAGAGAGAGAGAGAGAGAGAGAGAGAGAGGGGGGAAGGGAACCCATTTTGCATTTGGCAATTTAGCAGTGGGTAAAAGAAAACATTTTGGGGTTTGGTCCACTTGGTAGTCCTACAAATGGATAGACGAGAGAAAGCCAAAGCTTTTTGCTTCCCTTCACTTAATTGCACATTCAGATGACTCAGATCCCACTTCAATCATAACTTTGCTTTTACCATCCAGCCATAGAGAATACCAACAAAAGAAGGGCAGATAGATTTTCCATCCTAATTATAAGAGAGAGAGTGTGAGTGAGTGAGTGAAAAACCATTTTTGTGGACTTTGGCTGCTTTATAACGCAGACGCAGGGGCTGTGACAAATCATCAAATGATTGGTCCCACCTTCCATATAGGTAAAAAAATCTATATTGCAAGTCAGAAGCTATTTCAACCATAATCTAAGCTCAAAACTTCAAACAGATGCAACTCCATTAAATTTTCATGAACTCAAAGGTACAACAACAACTCCAAGATGCAAAGGACATAAGAAATCTATCAGGACCATCCACCATCTATGCTTTTTAAGATTTGGGATTTTAGTGGATAGAAGATGGAATCCCAGACGGTGGAGAGGTCCTGTAATGTGTACTTACACAACACTTTCCACACATAACTAATAGACCTTTCTGTCAATTTAATCATCTCCACATTCTGGAAAGAATAGTAAAAGGGGAAAAAAATAAGAAAGGAAAAGGAAACAGAGTCTTGCTCAAGTTTTATGGTCCATGCATGTGCATATTTGGCATTTTATTACCCTTCTCGCATTGCCAACAAGAACAATAATAAATTCAACAGTCACGTGCTAGCACAACACATCCGAAAATAACAAACATGGAGAGAAAAAAAAAGGGGAAAAAAAAAAAAGAGAGAAAGAGACACAGAGAGATGCCCAAATATGGGATTTTAGCTCTCACAAAACTACAGCTTAAACTACAAATTAATCCAAATGAGCATATACTATTCTTTTAGACGGTGGATAAATGCTACCGTGGCCTAACAACATTTCTTTGCTGCAACCATGGAAAAATAGATCCACCAATCTTGATCTCCTTTTAAATCTCCGATTCTTCAACAACAATCTCATCCCTTCATCAAAGGAAAAGGCAATTTGTCCCAAAAACACATATTTGCCCTTCCATATGGTTCAATAGCCTCCCTTCTCTTCTGGCTAACTTAGATTACGATAAAATGAATATGAAAACAAAATGAAACATAAAAATTTAGATGCATACCGCTGGAACAGCATCCAATTGTACAATAACTTACAAAGGCATCCTTTTTTCTGCACTAGTCCCCTTTATCCAAAGTCCTTCGAGAACCACAGCTTGAACTCTTGTCCCTCACCAGGGGACTGCTTTCAATGCCAATGTATCAGTCCAAGCCAGAAGCATAAGTTATTTATTCAACTTTGCTTGACTGGGACTACTGGGACCTTTGCACAGGTTATTTAAGCGATGCACGCCATATCAAACTTCCCCGTGAAACAGTTTAACTTGCTTGATAATTGGTTCTACCACGAGAACAGATGAAATAGCTTCCTGCACGAAGTTTGCCTACAAGATGGTGACGGATTTCGGTGCATCAATTCTTGGCCCTTCAAGAGATCGATACATGTATAATATTTCAACCAAGTCATCCCTCTGCTCCTCATCAGCGGACTTAATCACTTCAACCACTAGGCGAGGCATAGCATGAGCAATCTGCCGGCAACCTTGGCGAGTTAGTCCACATGAGGACATCCAAAGGAACCTCATGTTGTAGTAGTGATGCAACCCGGAATGCAGAGCAGCATCACCAAATGGGCTATCTCTAATTTCAAGCTTCTGCAATTGTGGACAGCCCTCAAGCACATATTTCAGCCCCATGTCACTATCTCCAGCAAAAGCCACTGACAATGTGCGTACCAATTTCCCATATTTTCCAATATAATCAAAAGCTTTATCTGTCAGTAAACCAGATACAGCAAGGCGAGTGAGCTTCTTACAATTCATAACAATGGCTCCAAAACCATCATCCATAGGTTCTCCAGTCACATGATCAGGCCTGTGGCGCCCCATTATGCATAGCCGAAAAACAACAAGATCTGGACAGTTCTTGGACATTGCTATGACAGCTGCATTAGTCATTTGCTGGCAGAAATACAGAATAGATTGCAATTTCCGACAACCCTCAGAAATAGCTTGGAGGCCCAGTTCAGAAACAGGGCTATCACTATCCTCCCTGGCGTCAACAGGGAAAACCCGAAGCTCAAGTAATTCCTTGCATGTTGCAGCCACTGCTTGAAGTCCTTCATCACATATTGAATCAAGGACCTGCATAATGAAAGCAGAGGTTAAGCTTCATGGTGCTAATTTCTTCAGAAAGCTGACATAGGACATCATATTGAACACATACCCAGAAAACCTGAAGTTTGTGGCAGTTGCGTATTATTGGCTTAAGCTGTTCTGCAGTAATGTTGGCATAGCTGAAATTCAGAGACGTTAGATTTGCACAAACAGGGTAAATTGCAGGCAGATAATCAGGAATTATTTCCCTAAACCCAGAAAGACAAACTAAGGATCTGTAGGCAGCAAAAGCGGTTACATAATCTGGTTCTTGATCAACTTCCCCTGCAACCTCCGATGGGCTAAAGGACCCTGTTCCAAGGTGTGTGAGCTGCGGAGCTTGAATCATCAGGCGGTATAGCTGCCCAATTGAAACGTATCGATTTAGCCTAAGCTTCTTAAGTGAAGGAGACCTAGCCACCAGCCTTTCCAATGCCTCGAAATTTATTGGGCATTCTACACAATCAAATATCAATGACTCAAGATATGATTCACCCTCAGGAAAACAGGATAACCAATCTGTCTCATCATCTGCAACTTCGGATTCGATCAGATCAAGCACCCTAAGCTGTCTGCAATTAAAGAAATACAAGAGTCAACTATCCATACAATTTTAGCCTCAAACAACCATTTTTCCCTTTTATCGTTACTTGAATCTTTTAACATCCTCTAAACCATATCCAGATGAAGCAAAATCATACAGATCTAAAAACTTTCAATCTACAAAATCCATGGATCAGATCAAACAAAAATCTAAGTGAAACCGCAAACTTTTCTTAAACCCATAGCAAATAAACCAATAATTATGCTCCTAACACCTTAAACAGATCTAATCAGCCAGCTATTTATTTATAAATAGCATTATAATCAGCAAAAACAGTTATTTAAAAAAAAGGAATAATACCTGCACTTGCTAACAAAAATAGCAAGGCCACTAGTTCCAAACCCATCACAGCAAACGAGAACGAGCTCCTTAAACCCTAAAAACGACTCGGCCAGCATTGCCAGATCATCATCCGTCACGGACATACGCTTCAGGTAAACTTTCTCCAGCCAAGGGCAAGACCTGGCCAAAGCTAGCACCCAAGGATTGAAGTGTGCCCCCCAATCGGGCGGCATCAGGTTAAAGTCCGCGAACCTGGGCTTCCCTTTCAGATGAAGAGCCCTCACCCTGGTGAACCTGGCCATGGCCCGACGCGGCGAAACCGCATAGCAGTTCCCTATGAACAGCTCGGATCGCGTAAGTGCCTCCATCCGGTACCACGACTTGCACACCAATGAGGCGGCGTTCCGGTCCCACCTCGACGTCAGGAAGTGGAGCACGTTTTCCAACACGTTTTCCAGAACCTGATCCGAGTACGGTGACTGAAACTCCGGATGACCCGACACAGAACCGGTACCGACGCAGTTCCGTGGCCTGTTGGAAGTGACCCCAAGATCTGACGGCGGAGATTCCAGTCCTTCGTCGTCCACAGACATTTCCTCCGCCATGTTCTGTCGAATGAAAAAGACAACAAAAAGGAGGAGAAAGAAGCCAAGCTGGTATTACACGCGCAGCCTTGTGATCTAAAACCGATTCCCCTCTTTCTTTCCTAGAAGTTGGGTGTAGTTTTTTTTTATTGAAGAGATTGAGATTTGGGTTTCTTAGATCATGGGAAGTGGGAACATTGAGTAAATGAAATATATACTAACGTATTTTAAAGTTCTTCTATTTTGGTTCTTTCGTTAAGAGGGGAAAGTAAAGGAGTGTGGGGGGGAATCTGGGAAGGAAATGAAAGGAATGATGGGGGCATATAGAGAGATGAAAGATAAGTAAATTAGTTTAATGGGTCAGAGAGAGAGAGAGAGAGAGAACAGTGGACACTGCTGTCTGTCAGTGTCTTCTTTCTTCCTTAATCTACTGTCTGAACATTGGGATTCTCCATGCTGCGGTTGCTGTTGCTTGCCTCTTCCCTCCCTCTTTCTCTCTTTCTCTCTTTCATCTGCAAACTCTGCAATATCCTAACCTCCACACTTATCCTCCATTATTTGAGGGGCTTCAAGCTTTCGTCTTTTTATTATTTCTTTCTTTCCTTTTTTTTTTTATATTTTTTTAAATTAGACATTTTTATTGGTTTTATTAGACAGCAGTGAGTAAGTAAAAGCACTACTAATACATAGTTTTTTTCCTTTTGTTGACTGCTCTGAAAATTTGTTCTGGTTTTGTTGCAGACAACCCTTCATCTTTCATTTATTTGCAGATTGCGACTCTTTTTTTTTTTTTTGGAATTTGATCTAACAAGTTTATTTTATTATTTGAATGGTGACAAGATAAACATGATTGATTGATTTTATATTGCATGCATTTTGCCTTTTACAAGTGTTAAAATGATTTTAATTTTTTTATTCACTACTTTCTATTCAAATTATTTTAAAGTATGAATTAGATTTTATCAATTCATGTTATTTCAATGCTATAATCATATTTTAAGATTATATATTTTTTATATATTATCAATTCGAACTATACAAATTCACACATTCATATTATTATTTTCATATCATAATGTTTTATATTATATTTAAATTATTTTTTATATCGCATGTATCGTATTTAAAATTACTAATATGACTTAAAAACATTTTAAATTGCTAAATAATGCATTATTAAAGGAATAAAATGATCATAAGAAATGAGGTAAATGGTTCAAAGATTCAAAATTTTATTCATTTTATTTATTTTCTATATAGATGACCAAGATAATATAACTTATGCATTATGAGAAAATATAGTGTAATTTTTTAAAACATTTGCTTCTCATGTAATATGTTTATTGGTGAAATTATATCCAATTTAAACATGATGAATTGTTTAACATAACAAGTTAAGGACATGGGCTTATTATTTCAATAATATGGCATGCATATTTTTCTTCATCGCGGAAGGATTAAATTGTGAATTAACAAAAAAAAAGAGCCATTTTATACATATACTGGAAAATGAAGGACCGATTCCAAAATAAGCCATTTTGTAAATGATCTCTCTACGCATTTTCATACGAAAGTAAAAGAGCACCGTCTAAGCAGAATGCAGTAAACAGTTGTTGGTCAGCGAAGCTTCAAGCCCGACGGGTGGGGGGGGGGGACTGCTGGAGGCACAGGCTGACAGGGTCTACGTGGCAAAGTCATGTCTTTTCCATCTCCACGCGCTTCATACCGTCTTGTTCGTCACTTGGCGGCAATCCCCTTCCCCCGCAGTCTTCCTCTTTTTCTCTTCTCTTCCCTTGTTGTGTAGATATGAAGAATATATATTTTTATAGTCAAGTTTAGTATTTTTCTAAAAACTAAAAATATAGTATTTTATTAATAGATTATAT
>JAQSVH010000011.1:1361701-1371950 GCA_029448705.1 Adansonia digitata | reverse complement strand
ATAGAACTCATGATCGAGCCAAGTTTCAGGGTCTCCTTTTCTGGCTCATCATCTTCTTTGTTGATGGAGGACAACTTAGTTCTTTTTGGACAATCTCGCATCCGATGCGGACCATCACATAAGAAACATTTCACTAGCTTCTTGTCGTTCTTCTTATCCCATGGCTTGTAAAACCTTGGCTTCCCTGTTGATAATTTTTCGTTATTATTTTGAACTTTTGGTCTTTATCTCCCCCACCGTTGCCCTTGCCCTTGGGCTTACAAGACTCAGACTTGTCCAACTTCTTTATGCCGAGCTCGATCAAGGATTCTGCTATGGTCATGGCCTTGGTCAAGTCTTGGACACCTCTCTGTTGCAAGTCTTGCTTTGCCCAAGGTTTGAGTCCACCCATGAATGAAAAGAATGCCTCCTTCTCCCCCAAATATGAAATTTGGAGCATAAGTTCACTAAACTCCTGAACATATTCCCGAATTGTGCCTTATTGCGTAATTCGTCATAACTTTGCACGCGTCTCATCTTCGGCATACTCAGGATAGAACTGTTGCTTGAACTCTATTTGGAACACTTCCCAAGTTCCAATGGCAGTACCCCCATGCTTTTCATCATTGCATCGACGACGCCACCACAAAAGAACCACATTGGTAAAATTCATGGAGGTGGTATTTACCTTAGTAGCATCATCCTCGATGCCTATTGCTCGAAAGTATTGTTCCATCCCCCATAAGAAGTTATCCACATCTTTTGTAGACCAGGTTCCCTTAAACTCCTTTGGCTTGGGGATTTTGATCCTGTGTTTAGATGTCATAGCTAGCACGCTACCTCCTATAGTTGCTTTGCATGATGAGAGCTCCCCCATAAGCTCTTCCATTTGCTTTTTCATGGCCTCTACCACAGCATCGAAGGCATCATTCTTCTGAGTGATAATGTCTATCGCCGTGTTGAGAGCACCTTGCATCTCTTCCTTAAGCTCCTCCTCTGTGGAGTCTAGCTCTTCGATGCGGCCCTCTATAATCTTAAGGTTTTCCCGCATATCTCCGACGGTCACCTCGAGCTTAGCCACCCTACCATCTATGGCCGATAGAACATCCCTCGAACTGTTGGCCTTCTTTCCTCCCCCACGAGTCTCTGGGACCTCTTGTGTTTGGTTTTCTGCCTGAGACACCATCTCTACTATTAGTACCTTCACGAACAACCTAGCTCGGATGCCAACTGTCACGGGCTCGAACTTTAGTCTAGCAAACAGTGCGGCCTTAGGCTTAGGATTTCCTTTCTTATATGCCTAAGTTAGCCTAAAAACACTTAAAAGGAAAATCTAAATTCCCTAAAGGCACTGAAGCTAAAAGCTTAAAAAGCAGAAAAGAAGAACACAAAAAGAATAGAGAAGAATGCTCAAATATATTTATCAAGTGTTTGATGATACAAATGAGGCTAGGGAGGCCTCTATTTATAGTTGAATTCCCCATATATCAATGGCTCAGATTAAATCTAATGGACGGTTAGGATTTACACTTATCTCTAAAATCTAGAATCCCAGATGAATTTAAACTTTAATAACTTTATATTTATCTAATCTTAAATAAGTTGGAACAATTGTTTTAACTGTATCTCCAAGCTTTTAGAAACTGGGCCTTCTAGAACTCTCTAAAGATTGGGCTTATTTTAGTGGGCCAAGTTATTCCATGTAACTTGTGTCTTTGGGCCTGGGTTGATTAGTGCGGCCCGTGACACATGTATCCATCGGCATTTTGGAATTTAGTCTCTGAATATTCTGACATAGATATTAAGTAATTAGATGAAAATTTAAATGTTTGACAGCAATAAATAAAATTGGTTAAGCATGCAACTTCATTTTTTTATTATTACAAAGCAAATTATAATTACAGATAATAAAATTTAAAATTCAAAATTATTAAATATTATTTTTTAAAATTAATTATAAAAATCAATTAAATTAAATATATAATTCATGCAAATTCAAATTTTACGTTTTTTATTCAGTATTTGACTATGTAGCAAAACATCCAAGTGGATGAGTTTTATTTGACACTGAATTACTTTACTAAGGCTTTATTTAGCATTGTGTTTGAGTTTTGAAAAGTAGCTTTTTAACCACAACCTAATGGTAATTAGACACACTCTGGTTTGTGTCAAAAGCTTTTTTGACCAGTAAAAATGAACCAAACATCAAAGTAAGTTAAGAGGTGCTTTTGCTATTTGCAAACCATGATTTGGAGAGAAAATTATTAAATACCATTTTATTTAAAAATTATTATAAAATTATCTCATAGTTAAAATTTTTTTAATAGTTTAAATAAAATTATTTTTTTTCATTTTAAATTTATCTAGCTTTTTTGTATTTTGATACATTGATTTTTT
Source organism: Adansonia digitata (assembly GCA_029448705.1). Classification (NCBI taxonomy): domain Eukaryota; kingdom Viridiplantae; phylum Streptophyta; class Magnoliopsida; order Malvales; family Malvaceae; genus Adansonia; species Adansonia digitata. Next base: position 1,369,574 of record JAQSVH010000011.1, on the reverse strand, counting down.
AAACTTAAAAAGAAAATCTAAAGAAAATACAATATTTATTTATTAACTTCATATAGTTTAATTTCTAATAATAAAATATAAAATTATATTCATGTATAAATTTGAATTATTAATTCACAAAAAATGTTTTATACATCTCGGTAAAATTTAAAGTAATATTAAAAATGATTTATTTATCTTTTAAAATATTATATCTTTTTTAAATATTTTAATTACACGTAATAATTTTTCACAACAATACTACAACTTTTCATAATAATATTTTAAAACATATTTTAAATATATTTTTTCTCAACTTCAATAGTAATACTAAACTCCGCCTGAAGAGAGAAGAAATAATGGCAACAAAGTTCTACTTAGAGTAGTTAAGAGTGAGTGGCAACGAACTAATGGAAGCCTTTTTAACTTTAAGCCCAAGACGGTTGCTATGGGATTTTACGTTGTTTCCCGTTGGATCAAACTCAGATCATTGTCTGCTCAGTACTGTCAGCAAAATAGGTTCCTAAGCCCATTGTTGTTATCCCTGAAGTTACTGGTCCATGAGCGTTACAGAAATTAGATAGCCTATCGGCCGTCCGTCAGTCCATTTACGAACCCTCATATTTATTTATTTATTTATAGTAAATATAAATAATTTTGATACTATATAAAAATATAAATTAAATATAATATATTTAATAAATATAAAATAATATAAAAATATGATATAGTATATTTAAATATTATTAATTTAACAAGTTTAATGTATGTTTCATACTTATATTTAAGATTTAGATAGATTAAAAATTGTAAACATAATAAAAGCAAAATGATATGCATACAGGAAGGGCGATTGCAAAACTATGAACGGCTAAATTGATTCAAGATGACATGCAAATTCGCTAGACCTGCTATTGGCCGAGCCATAGCTTATAATTTTTTTTTTCTTATGCCTAAATTTGGCAAGGCTTACATTGGCTCGATAATTTATTTTATTATTTAAATAATATTAAAATATCTAAAAATATATTTTTTATTTTAATATTTATATATTTTATAATTAAATTTAAATAAAAAACATATTAATTAATTATTCTAATCAAATCGATTCGAATTATAATTGTTCATGAGTGTTAGGCCGAATTTGGTTAAGTTTGAGCATGGTATTAACATCTCAAGGTCGGCCTATCTCGAAATATGAATCTCAAATTTTGCTCAAGTTAGCCTATATTTGTAAATGTATAGTCTAAACTGTTTAGGTTCACCCATATTATTTTTAATTTTCTTTAAAATTTTAATATTAAGTAATTTAATATTTCTCTTTTATTAAGTTTTAAAATATAAATAGCTTAACATATTTTTTTAATATTTATACTATAATATTACATATATATTATCTTTATACAACAAAAATTACTTAATGTATGAAAATATAAAATTAATATATATTATTTAATTATAAAATAAGCCGAACTAGGTTAGACTAGGGTCTTAAAAGTTAGAGTCAATGCTCAATTTATTTTTTAAATATATCTAATTTTTTAGCCTAAATCTATTTTTTAAACTTAATATTTTTATCTAACTTTTTTAAATTTCAAATAAACTTTTAAATTTGAATAAATAATTGGACTCATAAATATTTCTAATTCAAATCACCAAAATTTTTATTTAAAGTTCAGTCTAATATCCATAGATAGGTCTAATATTTACTACTGATAATGTGATTTTTTTTGGCTAAATAACTTACTTATTTGTTGTTGTGTAAAGAAAAAGTGAAATCAAGAGTTTATTAGATCCCATTAGACATCCATTAAAGATTTTTTTAAAAAATTTTTTATACCTAGTCATTTAAATTGAATAATTTATATATTTATATTATATTTATATATTTTATCATATTATAATCATATTTAAAATTTTTTTATATTTATATCAATTTTGATACATAATAATTCATATTAAATAAATTTTAAAAATATATTTATATCATATCATATTATTTTTTTAATTTTACATATATTATATTTATATAATTATATTAAATATTATTAAATTTATAATATTTTTTAAAAAATTCAAAAAAATTTAATTACATTTTTTTGTTATATTTTTAAACTCTATGGCCACATCTCTATAAAAATGAAAAAATGGCTAGGAATAGGATTATGAGCGGAAAGTTGGCGTCTGTAGGGACAAGATGGGATCAGAATCTTCATTTAATGTCCCCCATTGAACCCTTACCTAATCCTAGTCTTTTCCATCAGCTAACAGAGTGGTTACAAATGTCAACATCGGAATGAGAACAATTGGGCTACAATTTGAGCCACGTTACGAGACCTTGTTAGACATGAAAAAGGTTGTGCCCGGTCAAGATTCGTCTATTTGTCAGGGGTCAATCACTGTCCAATCCTGGGACCTACTCTATTCCTTTTGCTACAAAGTGAACCCGAGTTTGATTTGAGGCTTCAATGTCCACCATCCCCATAATGCCCTAAATTATTCACAATCAAACAACGGCTTTTTTTGTTTATTTTTTCTTAGGTAACATTATATAATAAGATAAACAGAAGACATTAATATTCATAACTTATTTAAGTATAATTTTAAAAAAATTGAATTGAATTTAATTATATTTAGTCAAGTTTTAACTTGAGTATTTTAATTCAGTTTAAGTAATTTGCAATTTAATTGAATTTTTAATATATTTATTATTATTTAATATTAAAAATTTAAATTTAAATTTAAGCTTGAGTTTAAGTATAAATAATCAAATTTAAAATTGAGCATGATAATTTAATATTTTTTTTACTAGCTAAATGAATAAGTCTAATCTATTGAGCTAAGTAATTATTTTTTTTTAATCTTGAATCAAGTTTAAACTTTAAAAAATTTAATTAAACTTAAACTAAGTTTTAAAGCTTGATATTTATTCAAGCTAGAACTTGAGCTCAAACTTTTAATTGCTTAAGCTTAGCTTGGCTTGATGACATATTTAATACATATATTATCAGGGCATGGGAATTATAGTAGCAAACCTCTCCACCAGAGTAGGCTTTGTTTCCAGGACTTAACCAGGTAAAAGCATGCATTTCGAGATTCCTTATTTCATAAACATGGTGATTGGGGTTAACTTCAGGTTCAAAACTATGCTGAAAGGGAAGAAACCTGTTAGTTAAACGCTCAATCGCTGCTTTGTTCTTTGGTTCCAGCTTTACCCCTTCAGAAACTCCCATTAGGCTTTCGTATAGATGCTATAGTACCACTCAGATACAGCTATATGGAAAAAAGCTCAAAATCAAAAGCATATAATGTCTTGATGCTTTCTTATTTTTTTTGTTAGGTGAAGCTGGTGAGTTTTAAGGACGTTGTAGAGGGGATATTAACTGGATTTATCAAGCACAAAAAGTATTAGTCTTGAAGTTTGAAATTAGTATGCTGATACTTAAGTCAATGACGATCTAAAGAATTTTGCAAGAAGTGCTAATAAGGCTTTGATTTAGTGAAAATGACGAGGCCTTAGAACCTTGAGATCTCAGGTTCAAGTCTTACCATGTGTGAGATTACTATGTTTACATGGAATTTTTCTAATTTGTTGATTAGAAGTCCGGCATGTAGAAAAACTGGCAGAGTTGTGCGTAACAAAATGAGCTCCTTTCATGCTCTATCATGGGGATTTTAGGGGTGGGAATGGAAAAAAAAAGGGGGGCGGGGGATAGGAAGCCTATTTTGTGTTAGTTAATTAGTTATGGGTAGACCTATTCTTGACAAGCCTGGTTCAATTAGATTGGACTTGTACTTTAGCTTTTCTAATTCAGATCTAATTTGATTTGATTTAAATCATTGAAAGATATAAAATAATAATTTTTAAATTTTAATTTAAAAGTATATAAATATTAATATAAAAATAATTTTTTAATATTTATTAAACAATGAAATAGATCTATGGGTCATAATATCAAAATAAGAAATTTAAAAAATTTTAAACCGTTGATCTGACTTAACTTATAAATGAAACTTAACAAATCTTGAACTATAATTTGAGTCCAACTACGAATGCCCTGGCAGAGGCATAGATAAAAGGATAAATTAACAATAAATTTAGCCATCGTCCTTTCAATTGGAATCGACAAATTAATAAAGAAATTGATATGGTTGCACAATTGCATTACAACTTGTTTCACTTCAAGAAACAAGCCAACTTTTCGTAAAGGTTGATGGAAATTTAAGAACTTTTGGTGTAGTATTTGATGGAAATGGACCTTAAGAAGATACAAGAACAAGAGCGAATAATGTGGGCCACTTGGTTGCACCGGCCATCGAACACCACTTGGTGAAAGGAAAGGCCGTCAATAGCTATCCAATGGCCAGTTTTAGCATCCAAGGAGGTCTTTCCGACTTCATATTCTTCAAACAACTTCTAACGTAGGCTAACACTAATTAAATCCTCATCCTCAACTCATATAACCGAATTTAACCGTCTCATACGATTATTTTTAAATAATATTATTTAATAAATTTAAAATTTAATTTTTAATATTTATAATCTCTTTTCTTATTCATATAGGTATGATACTCTAATCCTCAAAATTAATATAAAATTATCAAATGTTTAAATATCTAAATTCATATAATATAACTTTATTCAAACTGGTGTCTTTTCACAATTTTTAACTCTGGGGATGTTAATGAAAGAATGTGATCACATTTTAAGTATTTAATTTAGTTTTATCCGGGAAGAAAGAACTAGAAAAAGGAGCATCCATGGATGAACAGCAAAGGTCTCATGTCTAACGGACAAGACATGTATCCAAAGCTTTCGCTTTGGAACGATGTGAATCACGTATTGTTAATTGGGAAGGCAAATCAAACATGCATGCAATTACAAGGGAAAGAACCAAGTGCGACAAAAAAGAAAAAAAAACACCAAACACTAAAATCCAGGGGGAAAAAAAAAACATTAATAGCAGTATCTACGGAAAGGATTGTTTTGATTGAATACATCCATGCATGATCAAACAAAACCACTCACTGCATTAAAAGTTTTTGGAACTTAGCAAAACACTAGCATCCCTGTAGTACTGACAAGAAACTGATCATAATATTTGTTGACTATGATCACTGATTGGTTCTGAACGGTTGACAAATTTCTTACTGAGTTAACAATAACCAGAATTCTCTTTAATTAGAATCTCTAAAACAATGGATACTAATGGATAGTTGTTGGTCTCAAAGAGATTAGGTAACAGGTAGATAACCCGTAATTAAGTTGAGCCTCCTGCATGACAGACACATGACGAACTTGCAACCTCCTAGCTGCTCAATCCAGTTTCAATAATAGAGAACATCTGATTTACACGTACCAAGACCTAAAACTCTCAACATAGAGCATAAACCGAACATATATAGCTATAACTGATCCAAGTACAGACTAAAATATGTTGAAATGCAGTCGAATTTTTCTGAAACTTGCTGATTAAGATCGAAGACATAACTCCAGCGCCCTCTAACATTTACCTGCTTTCTCAAGTTTCACTATTTTTGCTTTGATATTTCTAGCAGCTTAATTAGCTTGTCACCAAAAGACATCAACAGAAGCTGTTAGAGCTCTTTGTTTGGAAGATTGCTAGACTGGTCTTTCCAGTGATTTTAGCAAAGATATTGGTGATGAAGCTGAAGATGCACATAGGAACCTGATTTTGCTAAATTAGGAGGATTGAATAGAAATAGAACAATCAGGCAATAGTAGATAGTTTCATTCTTAAAAATAATTTCAGACACAAGTAAACAATTACAAACAGAGTTCAACAGAAACAAACAACAATTATCAGATGGGACGGTGCAAAACGACCATAAAGAAAATAATTTAAATTCTTCCAAGCAAGCAACTCCTCAATCAACATCATCCCCTTTGAAATTAAGATGTTGTAAGTTGATGGATTCCAGGTTTCACTTCTTTGCCGCCTTCAAAATCGCCGTAAAAATGAACAATCTAGCAACGTTTACCAAAAAGAAAAAAAAAAAAAAAACAGCAATCTCATTTAATAATCGAAAGAAATAATGAAATAAAACATACCCATTTGGAGTTGGGATAGTTTACTTCCCTTGTTAATCAAAATCCATCATCGAACAGCATCAAATCTTTGTCTTTTTTTAACATCGATCTAAACCAAAACCAAGGGCTGTTCTGACATCTTTCTTTCTGATTTTTCATCATCGAAACTGATAACTAGCTTTGACATATCGAATTCATTCGAATTCCTTCTTTTCCCGCATTCGAGTACGTGTTTTTTGCTGCTTTGATTCATTAGTCTCGGACTCTGTAAAACTCCCATGGACCTCGACTTGCTCAGCTTCACCAGCGGCATTTTCACCGCTACTCCTGTCTTTTTTCTTACCAATGCCACGTGGTTGACGCACGAGTCGATCTCTGTGGGTCCCATTTTCTTCATCATGATCGTCTCCACTTCTCCGATCGAACCGATCGATTTCGATCTCACCCCACGATCACCAATCACTTCGCTGTCGCGATCTACGCTCGTCACGCTGGATACCTTCCGGCTGTTTCTCCGACTTCCACACCTCGAATTCCTTGCCACCTCCTCGCTGTACTCGAACGCCTGGCTCTTCACTAACGGTTTATCCATGCGTTTCACGCGCTGCCTTAGGTTACTCCAAACAGGGCCCTCATGAACTCTCTTCCTCACCACATTCAAACAGTCCACCACCTCCATCATTCCGGGGCGTTTCTCCGCCGTCGACCTGACGCACCTGGCCGCTAATACCGCCAAACTCCGAATCACCTCCTTATCCACCGGCGGCTGGATACGACCGTCGCAAATCGCTGCGAAATGTCCCCCCTTTATCAACGGAACCGCCCAGTCAACAACCGACGGCGGACTATAATTCAAGTCAATGGCATACCTCCCGCTAATAATCTCCAACAGCAAAATGCCGTAACTGAACACGTCACTCTTAGTGCTGACGTCAGTGGGTGCCAAATAACCCGGGTCGAGATACCCTAAAGTCCCCGCCGGCGGCGTGCACTTAACCCGTACATCCTCCACGTTTCCTCTTAATGCGAGTCCGAAATCACCTAACCTCGCCTTCCAGTTCTGATCAATCAAAACATTTGACGATTTTATATCCCTATGGATCGCTGGCGGGTTCGCCGAATGCAAAGCCTGAACCGCTTTCGCCGCCTGTAAAGCGAACCTCACTCGCCTGGACCAACCCGGCGGTCTAGAGGAAGAAGAATGTAAAAGATCGTATAAAGAACCGTTGGGCATATATTCCACGACGATTAATTTGTTCTTACAAAGCGTATCGGAAGAGTAACCGATGAGATTGACGAGATAAGGATCGTAAACTCGGGAAAGAATCTCAATCTCGTTGTCCGCTGGATTGTTACAGTTTGCTGTCGTTCTTTTAACGGCTGCGATTAATTTGCCGTTGTCTAGGACAGCTCTGTAGACAGAACCGTGACTACCTTTGCCGAGGAAGTTGTCGGAAGAGAAATCATCGGTGGCGGAAAGGAGATCAGTGTAACGAAACTCTCTGATTTCAACGTTATTCCTGGTTTTTCTGGGTCCATTTTTCTTGGATTTTTTTCTACGATAATAATCCCAGCTGTGAGGATCACAAACTGCAATGGCAGACTCTGCATTGCAAGAAAGGTAACCCATGAAAATAGTCAAGAAATGGAAGAGATAAAAAGTGTTCGGTTTTTTTTTCTCAGGTAGGTTCCGGGAGAGAAAAGGAAAGCGGCGTCGTATGATGGGAAAACAGAACGGCAATGGAAATTGCCATCATCGACGAAGAAATAAAGAGGGGGAATTGGCTTGGTTGTTGGCTCTAAAGTGTTTTAAAGTGTGTACAGATTTACCGCTTTGGAGAT
>JAQSVH010000011.1:1332025-1357248 GCA_029448705.1 Adansonia digitata | reverse complement strand
TATATATATTTAAATATTTAGAAAGGAGAAATTCAAGCAATGTTTAAAAAATGAGAAAGATATGCATCAATCATTAAATTAAATATTTGGATGTTTCATTTTAATGATTTAGTATGTGTTTGAGATTTTGTGTTATGTTACATATCACTTACTTAAAACCATAATTAAGATTAAAAGGAATAAGTAATTAGAATTATATATATAATTATGGATGAGATTCTTAAGATAGAGTTGGGTATTAAAAAGGGGGAAAAGCTGCTTCAAAATTTGGAAGCAAATAAGTTTCAAACTTAGTACCTGGATTTTACGAATGGGGAAATTAATTAATTAATCAGTTAAGTTGACGGGCATTAATGTCGACAGCTGCCTACGGTGCACCCATCGCCTTCAGTTATATTGCGACGTTGATTGTATACAATCTTTTTTTGTTTTTATTCAAAGAGTTGATATGGTGAATCTGAGTCCACCCTTCCAAAGCACTGATATTGCAATTTGCAGCTCTTGCTGCCACTGCTTTTTGTAGAAAAACCAAGAATAGTGCTTAGGCCTTAAACCCTAAACAAAGCCTTCCCTAATTAGTTGTTGCATCCGATGAATAATTGGGCTGCCTGCAAGTCTAAATAAGAGCTCTAATGCCGCTTTGATTGTTTACGCTCTGAAGGAATACTCTTCTCCAAACAGTCCTCTAATAACTTAAAAGGATCATCAACAAGTATTTCGTAATTAATATATGCAGACCTTGGGTATTGCGTAACCTAAGAAGCATGGCTATAAATAGGGGTTTTTAATCATTGTTTCCTATGATGAAATGCATATATATATATATAAATAGTTGATTGAGATAGACAATAATACATCATTAATCCAATTTTAGTACGTATCTTTCTTATGTAATTTTCCAAAATTATTATTATATATAGGAACTATATATAAATTGATCTTGAGTATATTTCAAATCATAAAAGCAATGATAAAACGTGGAGACTATCAATGAAAATCCAACTACGTTGTTGTCAGCACGACGGTCCCAAGTTAATCAATGCATGCACTTAAGCGTGTAATCGGGGATAATAATTGATAAAGGAAATGAGAGCATGTGATAATAATAATATAATTTTTGGCTCTTAGTTTGCCCATGTCCTAAGTGCACGCATAAAAACAAAATAATATTCCAGGGCTAGAATGTTTTTGATTAATTATATTAATCAAGAGTAGACTTTGGAACCTTGAGAGTTGAAGATTTCAAGAAAGGTAAGAAAATGTTTTTTTTAATAATAAATAAAAAGTTGTGGTGATCTTCAAGTTTAGTTTTAAAATTTATTTTACACATTCTTTCCCATTAGTTTTCTATTTTCAAAATGCTTTTACAAAAGTCGAATTGGATTGACAAAAAGAACGTTTACTTCCGTTGATGTCCTCTAGGTGGGGGAGTTTGAGGTTATTTAGTGACTTGAACTCCGGTAGAAGCAAACAAGAGGTTTGAGGGTATCTAAGTTTGATTTAAGTCAGAGATAGCAACTCTAACGCAAGGCTTGAGTGTATGGAGTCCATTATCTTAGTAGGTGGAATTCAACATCATTTTTGAAGATTTAGGCAACATACAAGAGTTGTTTATGTCAGACCACAATTTACAGGGATTTTTTTTCCAAGTCTAAGTTAAGTTGACTTGAAAATTCATTTTATTATTAAAAATAATGTAAAAATTATTTTATATTAATATTTATAATTTAAATTTAAATAAAATAAATTTTATTATTTAAATAATATTTCGAGCTATGTCATTCTAAATTAAGCAAATTTATATCCAAATCCAAGAGAATACAAGTTAGACTTTAGAACCTGTTAGACTATTCGATCCATAAACAAGTTTGCATGTGTCTTTTGTGATATTTAATTAAAATCTAGATTTGTCTATGAGCCAAAGCCTAAAAAAAAAAAGTTGTACAAGTTAGCATTGAGCTAAATTGGCTCAAAATTTAATAAAAGATATTTTTATTTAAGTTTAATATAAAAAATAAATTTTTAAAATAATAATATAAATCATCAAACTTGAACAAAATAATAAAAAATCTTTAAATTGTAATTAAATATAATTTAATCTATAAATATTTATATTTTAGATTATCAAATTTAAGTGACTCTGAATATGAAATCAATTAAAATAATCTTAAGTAGTAGGTGGGCAAGATAACAACGTAACAAAACGGTCCAATCGAAAAAACAATAATTAAAAAGAAAAATAAAGTATAATACATTCATAATGGTTTGTGGTGGGAGAGAGTGATGAAAAAAATGGTGGCACAAGAACACAACAACAAGATCCATCCATGATATTCTAGTCCCACGCAAATGTCAGCAGGTGGCAGGGTAGGTGTCATGTGATACCATCCATCATCCATCACTCATCATTGATCATCCATCATCCATCATCCATCATCCATCATCCATCATCATCCCCCACCCAACCCCGAAAGTTTTTTTTTTTATGGTTTTGTCTTCGGGTACAAATCTGACGATGACTCTCTTTCACCGTACTGCTGTCACTCTCATGTCAGCTGGCGGGAAACCAACCTCACTTCTTCTCTGAAACAGAGTCATATATTGCCCTTTTTCTTTTCTTTTTCTTTAATCTCTAACTTTTGCTTCCCAACTAACTTTAATTACATCTTTGTAAGTAGTATTTTTCTTTCGGTAAAAATAAATGATTTCGACTTTCATTTTCGAACCAGAAAAATAAAAGTTAAATCTTATTTTAAATGTAGTGGTTATGCTTTTATTTCATTTCACATGTACATTCTGAAAAACCGTACATTATAATGTTTTATCCGTTCCGTTTTCAGAATAAATTTGAAACAAAGAATCTTTATAATCAATCAATCAATCAATGTTTAGCTAAGTTTGGGAGTTGAATAAGAGAGAGAGTGAGAGAGATTCTGACAACACAAGAGAAGGAGAGGGTGAGGGGTCCGACAGACTGACTTTGGATTAATTTCCATTTCCATGCTTTTTTTTTTCTTGGCAGTTTTTCTTTCCCCTAACCAAACCAATATTCGGGCTCAATTGGCTTGACCAGGCCGCCAGGCTAACCCATTTCTCCATATCCACCATCCCATCCATTCTGAGACTCAACCCAGGGGCCCAACCTAACTTATCCATTGCTTTGAAAATTGCAAGCCATATCTTCCCAATTCTATGCGAAATTTTTAGGTATATATATATATATATATCATAATAGGTAAAACTCAAATAGTCAGTGTATAAGTTAACATGCAGGTGACACTGAAGGACGTAATTCCTTTTTTTTTTAAGGTTTCAATTTCTTATTATCAATATTATAAAAAAAAAAAAACTAAGCATTATTTACTGTATTAATGCTGTGGTGAACGCTAGTCCTGGATAATTTCTATTGGGTTTTTTAAAGGCAAGGCAGTTTGCTTACTTGCATGCATGTATGGAAGGTTTTTCTTTTATTTTTTTTAGCCAGTTTGGGTCTTAATGTTTCGAGCAAACTGCCGTAGCCGATAAGTAATTTGATAGAAATTTAAAGGATTATTGATGATGATGATAAGATCAGATTAGTTACGCGTACAAATTCAAAACTTGCATCGTTTGATTCTGGTTTTCATGTTATTTGGCAATGGGAAAATCCTGTCTTAGAAGTTAAAACCTTTCGGCACTGACAATATCTAACCACTACCCTCCACCCCTTCTATTGGGCCATTAGTGCCACTATCTGCATCTGCTTTCCTGTTAAGCTATCAACCACCTTTGATAACCTTGCCCACAATTAGGTGGATAAGACCAATGATGAGAGAAAAAGTCTTGGATTAGGTCGTAAATAAGCTGCAAGTTGAAGCTTATTTGTTTATGTACGGGATCGTTTATCTATGAATAGAAAGACAAATGAAAATCTTCTCCTCCTCTTTTTTTAAAAGGACACGAAAAATAGGTAAAAGAATCTGTTCGAGTAGAGACACAACCCAAGACTTGAGAAATAAGAATGGCTTTTAATTTTTAGTCCAAGACGATAGCCACAGGATTCTAGGTTGTTTCATGTTGGATCAAACTCGAGTACCTCGTTGGCTGGCCGTTGGCAAAATAGGTTCTTTTAGCCCGTTGTAGTTGTCCTTGAAAATTAGGGGCCAGAAGCAGTGTAAGAGTCTGGTAGAACGCAATCTAGCTAAGTGATTGAGTCAAAGCACAAATAGCTAGCTTTGTTTAATTTGTTAGGGAATAGGTTCATTAACAGGAAGCTAGCATCTATGGAGGCAATCAACATGGGATTAGACTCTTCATTTACTCTCCCATTGAACCTAAGCCTACGCTTTTAGATTGGTTAAAGAACTGGTGACAAATATCAACTTCGGGATAATAACAGAATACGAGACACCTTACGACTTAGGAGACCTTATTAGACTTTGAAATATTGGGCCAGGTCAAGGTTCGTCCATTGGTGAGGGGGTCAATCAATGTCCAATCCATAACCCGCACTACGATGCTTTTGGTAGAAAATGAACCCCGGTTTGATTGAGGCTTGGATGTCCGTGCACAAAAAACTAAATTATTCACGGTTTTAATTAACTCACCTTTGGCTTTGGGGCATTTCATCCCCAAAAAATAAAATAAAACTCTTTTCATGCTCCATATATTCAGGGAATTTTTTAGTTGGAGAAACAGAAAGGAAAGTGGTTGAAGGAAGACTATTTTGTTATGGTTAACTATGGGGAAAAAAAAAAAACCTAGGCTTTGTCATTTCAAGTTAAATCGACAAATTAATAAATGAATTGATATGGTCGAACAATTGCACTGCCAATTGTTTCACTGACTTTCTCCAAGAGGTTGATGGAAATACAAGAACTTCTTGACCCTATCATTTAATAATGTGGGCCACTGAATTGTACCGATCTTTGGACACCACATGGAAGAAAGAAAGGCCGTCCATAAGGATCCCATGGCCAATTAATAGAGTCGACAATTAGCGTACGTCTTTTTATATATTATAATTTTATTTCAGATATTATATATAAATTTTAACATATTAATAAATTATATTTATAAATTTAATATTTTATGTATTTTATAATATTTATAATATTTTTTTATTATATTAAAATTTATATTATATTTTAAATATTTTTTCATACTGTATAGTAATATTGCGTCAAAAGTGATAATAAGTTGTGTTTTCTTCCTCCCTGAGGCTGATTTGATTGCCGTTTGGGCCTGCAATCAAACAACCGGAGTCTCTCAATTCTGTTCTTCAGTATGGGGAATTACTTGTTATTCTTGATTTCCAAGTTAAATGCAAACTTGAGCCTTTCACATTTTCAATTTTATGGCTGTTCATGACACTACGTCATCCACAATTTAATGCAAAGGTATTTATCCAGAGAATGAAAGAACTAGGAAAAAAATAAAAAAGAGGCACTCCATGGATGAAACATCATGCTTTGACATCTGACTGACAAAGATGTGTAACCAACTCAAAACAAAGCTTATGGTTTGAAATGATGTGAATCACAAATGTTTATTTGACCAGCCAAATCAGACATGCAATTGCCAGGAGAATGAACCAAATTCAACCCAAAAAAAAAAAAGCCACTAAATCTAGAAAACAGTAATAGCAGTCTCTAACGCAATTTCCCTTTTTTTTTTTGGGGGTCCATAGTCTTTAACGCAATTTCCATGGAGCTGATAGTAAACTATGTTGCCTCTGGCTATAATGACTACCTCTAAAGGACTTCCTCTGGGTTTCTTTGTGTTCTCCTGATCACAAATTTCTTACCAACTTAGTAATAATAGCTACAATTCTTTCAATCAGATTCTGTGTCTTCTAGATTGCTATGAATTACAAATGAATAGCCATTAAAGCTCTTTTTGTTCTGACGCATATCATATACATCTTCGGGATTAAGATTATTGGTAATGAAGCTGTAATGCATCCGTCTATTCGAAAAAAATTTAAAGTTTTTGTTTTAATTTGAATTTGAACGAGCTTGTTGAGTTTTAACGGACTGTTATTCTTGAACGTATATTACTAAGTCCATATAGCAACATGATTTTGCTATATTATGAGATTGTTTAGAACAATCAGAAAATAATGAATATATAGTTTCAGTCTTAAATAATTTCAGATACAAGTAAACAAAATTGAACAGATAAACTACAATTAGCAGATGGTAACAAAACAAATATAAATAAATAATTTAATTCGTTTTGACTGACTTTCAGTTTCTGAATCGATCTAGACCAAAACCAGGGCCTTTTCCGACATCTTTCTTTCGGATTTCTCATCATCAAATCTGGTAACCAGCTTTGAAATATCGAATTCACTCCAATTCCTTCTTTTCCCGGTTTTGAATCCGTCTTGTTTGCTGTTTAGATTCATTAGTCTCGGAGTTTGGAGGACTCCCATGGACCTCGACTTGCTCAGCTGCTTCACGGCCGGCATCTTCACAGTTACGTCAGGCTCTTTTCTTACCAATGCCGCGTGGTCACCGTCCAGATCAATATCTGTGGGCCCCATCTTCTTCGTCGTCGTCGTCATCCTTAACATCGCCGCCTCCCCGAATGAACCAATCGATTTGGATCGCACCACACGATAACCAATCACATTCACTTTACTGTCGTGATCCACTACGCTCGTCACACTCGATACTTTTCGGCTGTTTCTCCTATTTCCACACCTCGAACTCCTTACCAACTCCTCGCTCCCTTCAGTTGCCTGTTTCTTCACCGTTGGCTTATCCACGGATTTCACGCGCCGCCTTAGGTTGCTCCAAGCAGTTCCAGCATGAACTCTGTTCTTCACCGCCGTCAAACATTCCACCACCTCCTCCATTCCTGGGCGTTTCTCCGCAGCGGACCTCACGCACCTAGCAGCCAGCGCCGCCAAACTCCGGATCACCTCTTTATCCACCGGCGGCCCTACGCGGTCATCGCAAATCGCGGCGAAATCCCCTCCCTTGATCAACGGAACCGCCCAGTCAACAACGGACGGCGGACTATTATTCAAGTCGATGGCATGCCTTCCGCTAATAATCTCCAATAACAAAATGCCGTAACTGAATACATCGCTTTTAGTGCTGACGTCACTCGGCGCCAAATAACCTGGGTCGAGATACCCTAACGTCCCCGCTGGTGGGGTGCACTTAACCCTTACATCCTCCACTTGTCCTATTAACGCAAGTCCGAAATCACCCAACCTCGCGTTCCAACTTCGATCAATCAAAACATTGGACGATTTTATATCCCTGTGGATCACCGGCGGGTTACCCGAATGTAAAGCCTTAACCGCTTTTGCAACCTGTAAAGCGAACCGAACACGCCTGGACCAACGCGGCGGTCTAGAAGAGGAAGAATGTAGAAGATCGTATAAAGAACCGTTTGGCATATATTCCACGACGATTAATTTATTCTTACAAAGTGTGTCGGAACAGTAACCGACGAGATTGACGAGACGAGGATGATAAACTCGGGAGAGAATCTCAATCTCGTTGTCGGCGGGGCTGTTGCAGTTAACTTTCGTTTTTTTAACGGCTGTGATTAACTTGCCGTCGTCGAGGACGGCTCTGTAGACGGAACCTTGACTGCCTTTGCCAAGGAAGCTGTCGGAAGAAAAACCATTGGTAGCGGAAAGAAGATCAGTGTAACGAAACTGCCTGATCTCAACCTTGTTTTTGGTTTTTCTGGGTTTGTTTTTCTTTGATTTTGTGCTAAGACAATGATCCCAATTGTAAGGATCACAAACTTTAACCGCTGACTCTGCATTGCAAGAGAGGTAACCCATGAGTAGGCTAGAAATGATGGGGAAAAAGTGTGGTTTTTTTATTTGTTTCTCTCACATGGTGGTTTCCGGCCTCGTAGAAGCGAAAAGCGGCGTCTTATGATGGCCAAACAGAACGGCCATTGGAGGAGGTTTTTCCTGCACTAAGGTACTTATAGATATTTTATTTGGTGAATTGCACTAAAAGCATTGAAGCCCTGATCTGATAATATGAGTCAACAAAATGAAAATTTTATCAGAACACGTAGTGGGACCGAAAGGATTAGTTTTGCGCATGTTTTGAAAATGAAGATTTAAACTACCCTATTTTTAAGAAAAAGACTCGCCGGCGGCGAAGACGAAAGGGGTTGGCTTGGTTCCAAAGTGTTTAATTAAAGTATGGACCGATTACAGCTTTGGAGATGCCGAGGCAATCAAAGCATGAAATTTTTGAAAATTTTTAATATTTTATTTAACTGATTATTGATTTTCGCCATGCAAAAGCAAAAGCGGAAGACTTTGAAAGGAATTTCTCGGGGAGGGTTTAAAGCAGTTGGGTGAGGTGGGCTCCACGAATATTTTTATTGTATCTTTTATTTTTTATTTTACATTTATCTAAACTAATTAAAAATAAAATTATTTATATTTTTTAATAGTTTTCAAAAATGTATTATGATTTAATAGTGTATAGAAAAATGCATTTAATATAAATTTTTTTATTGGAAATTTGATAGTTGATTTTATATTATATTTAATATATTATCAATGTATAAATGTTTACACATAGTTATGGTAAAGTTAATTATGTCACTTATTAAAACATATATATGTTCTTAATTTTCATATTTATTTATAAATGAGAAATTATTATATAATTAATTGATAGTGTATAAATTTATATATCGATATTCTTTAAAATTTTATAAATAAAATTAAGAATTAACATTTTTTTAATTTTTTTAAATTTTAATATATTTAGAGGATATATCATATTCATATGTGTCTTTTTATTAATGTTATTTAAAAAAATCATAAAATTTTTATTTTTTTATAATTTTTTAACGTTACTTAATTGAATTAAGGTACAATGAAAAGAAAAATTCAAAAGAATAAAGGTTACACTATGATTAGAAAGCTTTGAAGCCAGTTATTTAGAGGCTTTTTCGTTTTGTTTTCCTTTTTGATTTTGTTTTGCTTTTAATGCCCTTTGACTGATATCATTCTAAAAACAAATTATCTCTCCAACATTCGGTCGTTGATGCGACTTTTTCTTTCGGCGTTTCGATGCCCGTTTGCTGGCATTTTTATGGGTTATAAAATGCGTAGCTGGATAAGAATAATGAATAAGATAGAATGGATATAAAATTAATTAATTTTTTATATAATTAGTATTTAATAAATTAAATAATATAATTATATTTATTATATATGTAAAATTTTAAATTTATTTTGTAATTTTATTATATCGATCGAAAATATTATGTTATATTTTTATATTTTTAACAATCGAAATTTTTATATTTAAAGAAAATTATGACATTTAATATATTTAAAATTTAATGCGTATGATTTATACGAATGAAAAATAAAATATAATGACCACATTAAATAAATATAAAATCATACAAAAATTATAAAAATATATAAAATTAAATTAATTTTTATTAATATAAATGAATACCTCTTTATATATCAATATATATATATTTATAATCGCAATATTCACTCAAAATAAAAATAATTGACGGAATGGTGATGACATCTGATTAATCATTTGAATGAGATTAACTGATAAAGGGGATAAGGGCGATTAGTATTTTTTTTTTCCCTTTCCCTGATTAAGGGTAAATTTGGAAAAAAAAACCATGATTTAGGTAAACTTTGATCAAAGAGATTCAAACCCGATTCAAGAAAATTTCTTCCTAAAATAGGATGGTGGTGAATCTAAAGGTCAATGTAGGTGAATACTTATTTAAATAATTTATATTCTGTTCTTGCAAATAAAGTAATGTTGGATTTATGAAATTATAAAAAAAAATAGCACTCCATATATATATTATAATATTTAAAGTCAGGGCTCCATGTATAAGTGTTCGAATTTATATATGAACATATATAAATCAACGTTGCATTACCTTCATTAAAATCAGAAGTTATTGCACATGCCATTTGTTTTGATTGATTTGGTTACTTTCTGCAAATATATGATGATGATGTTTAATAATTAAATAATTAAATTTTTGTTTAGCATATAATTGAATCCTAGATTTAGTTGTTGAATCATATCCTATATAATATTATTTAGGCGATGGTGCAAGCCAAGACAAAGGGTGGGTTCTTATTTTGAAGTGAAATGGCAGCTGCAACATATACATATATATATATATATATATGAAGAAGAATAAAGAAAAAAAAAACCTTACAGGTGATGAAAGACTGGGAAAGAATAGAACATCGGCGTGATGCAGAAGACACGACAGCATCCAAGATGGGCCCGCAAACCCCAAATTGGTTGCTTCACTTTCGTACTTGAAAAGGGAAGAGAGCGAGTCACCTTTCTTCAGTTTTTGACTTTAACCCCCTCCACCTCCCCCCCATTTAATACCCACTGGTAACTATGGACTTTCAAGCTCAGCGGCGCAGCCACCCAAACCCAATGCCACCCTCCCTCTCTCAGTATTTAATGCTTCATACTACTACAGCAAATTCTTATGTAAAAAACTCGATAAATTAACCAAAAACGCAAGGAACAAACCGACAAACACGACAACAAAATTTTAAAAAAAGTGGAGATTATCCATCGCTTAACCCATCCTTAATAAGTATTTTATGATTTTTTTTATATTTAATATAATTTTTTATCAATTTTAAATAAATAATATATTAATTATATTTTTATTTTTATTTTTATATATATAATTTTTTATCGACACTTTAATATTTATTATTATTATTATTTAAAAGGTATAGTTTGTTGATTTTTTTAATGTAGGAGAGAACAGGAGTAGTTATAGGAGTGGGGTCGTCTCGTCTAACCTTTACCTACTTGTCTTCGGGTAAATGGAAATGGGGTAACCAAATTTATTCTCCACCGTTGTCCGTTGGTTTGCGGTTTCCGTCAATCAAATTTCGAGTTTTTTTTTTTTTCTCCCCTTGGATTCGTAGGTATTTTGAGTTTAGCTTTGGCTCCTTCCAATTAATGTTCAAATGATTTTTTTTTTAAATTATTATAGAAGAAATGATCCTTACATTTACAGTTAAAAATTATGAGATTTACAAAACAATTAATGAAATGATATTCACCCTTTGAATATATAGTACAATTAAAAACATTAATTAAAAAAATAAAATATAGGATAATCTCTGCTTTGATATTTAAAAAAAATTAATTGGCAAAATATAAAAACAAAGCAAATAATTACATGTACATAGACTTAAGTAAAAGGTGTAGGACACTTATTATTATTAATAGTAGTAGACTAATATTCATTCAATTACCAAAATAGCAGCCTTTACTCTCTCCTCATCCTTTTAATAATTCTATAATTATGTATCTGCATATGAATGAGCTGTGTTATCAGAAAGAGATAAATCAATACACAGAGTGAGAGGGGATTGAATTGATGGAGGACATAATATTATAAATCGGGTTGGTATGGCCCATAAAGTTACATCCTTAATTCTTCTCCCGCATCTGTACTTGAAAAGGTGGTTAATAAATTTTTTTTTTTCATTTCGTAAAGGATTTTAATAATTTGGTTGGGAGAGACAGCAACGCGGAGCAAGCACGCATCTCCCCTCGTACGCAGGCTCTTTAACTATGATAATTTTTTTTACCAAGATAACTATACCAGAACACAAAATATATATATATATATAATTCTAGACAAACATGACCACAACATAAATACATAAACATATTAAAATTTATAAAATTAAAATTATCCCATTATATATAAGTACAGATATATTATTAGTTCAATCGTAACAACAAGTTAAAAACAATAATATCCTAACAAAATTAAAAATTTCAATGAAAATGTAATTACGACTTTATGATATTATTTGAATTCCCAATTAAATTTTCAGACTAAAAAAATGTATTTTATCAAGTTTTGATCATCTGTAATAAGCCCCAGATACGCTCAGACTGAGAAAGAGGGAACGAATTCTCAAATTCCCTTCGATCGACGAGGCATGGGGCACAGATTCCATTCAAAATTGTTCTAATTCCGCAATTATGATTCAAGAACGGCAACAACGATGAAATCAGTGCTATAGCTGTAAAATTAACATATATATACCAAAACGACAAGCATCCTCTCTTCTCAACTATATGCAAGAACATCTCAAAAAATGTACAAAACAAATCAAATGTTCTTCGAGAAAGAAAAAAAAAAAAAAAAAGGAATCGCCACATAAAAACTGATCGAGATGCTTAACAATTAATCAGGGGGACTCAGTATACCTTATTCAATATGTCAGCTTATTCTTACAATCCCAAAAAGCTTTACAAGGTCAACAAACTTCCTCCTCTAGATGTTTTCTGCGGCCAAAAGCACAGTGCTGTCTGCATAACAGAAATCTGGAACAAAAGAAAACAGATGGTGTTAGAGATAACATTCTAAAACCCAAATGCCATCAACTTAGCGTCTTATGCAGAACATGATGGATACCAACAATAATGCCCAAGATTCCAAATAATAATAATTGACTGCACTAACTGATTGATATTGTACGAACATATACACACAGCATGGATGAGATTTAATTTATATACTAGTTTATTTCAAGATGTTGCTGACTTTAACAACTCAAATAGGGAAATGTTTATATGATTGCAATGTTGAAGTTAGCTACAAGTTTTGCCATTGAGTGCAGGCTCTAACCCCATAAATTGAATGAACGCTCCCACTGCAGCTGTGTTCTTAGAAAATTTTAGCAGTTTTTAGTTTATAGTTTCGGATGGAATTAGTTCATCCAAGGACAATATAAAATTCAAGTATCAACTAACATATGTACTAAGCCAACAACTAAATGAGAAAAAGGATGAAGAAAAGGAAAAATGACAAGGGACTCGGTCACATATATCAGCGAGCATCTGTGTAGGCATCATCAAACTAACCTAACTTTCAATGCCTTAAGGAGATGCGCATTTCCATGTCAATAAATCTTGTACCTCCACTAGTGACATTTTCATCACATTTGCAGGCGAGCAAGAGAAAGTTAAATATTCATGAAAGTAGTGTTGAGACCATTTCTATATAGGTGAGTAGCCAAACCTCAGTTATCAAATGAAATATACATAAAAACACAATGTCAAAAACTTTTGAATTGCTGAAAATGTACATTGTTAGTCTTTATATTTTTTAATTGTCATTGTGAATTTTTTTTATTATTTTTAATAAATAGACATAACTAAGGGTCTGGCTACCCACCCAGCCTAATACGCTCTACTCGATCCAGGTAGAGCCTCGGACAAGATTTTTAAAGCTTATCCTAGGCTGAATTTTTAATTTAAAATACTTTATCTATAAAATATTAAAATTTTTAATGTTAAAACAAAAAAAAGCCTCGAAGGCTTGAAAAGCTATGCAGAGGCTAAGGCAAACAAAAAATTTCTATCTTGCACCTAACCTAGCCCAATCCATGGACAGTTCTGCTAATAAGAAATTATAAGAATTGCTAAATGAATTTATTTGATAATAAATAAGAGAGTTAAAGTTTACATTAAATTGTTTTACTTTCAAAGTTGTAACTTTTTGTTTAACCTTAAAAAATAAATTATTTTATTAGATAAACAGAAAGTGTTAATGTTTACAATTTTTTTTTTTATCATCTTGATTTTAATTTTACATTAACTAAAATAATAAATTTCTATTAAATTAATATAATTTACACATGAAATAAATGTTAATGTAAATTTTGTTAATATGTGCTTTATTAGTTTTAATTTATTTGTAAAATATACATGTTCAAAAGTAAATAAAAAATGATTGTTCTTGTGCAATGCATGATTTATGGTTAAAAGAAAATACCCAATATGTGGTTTCCAATAATCAACCAACTGATCATGACATTACAATGCCACGCTTCCAGTAAATGTAAGTGTAATTTGCCAAATATTCAGAGCTAAAAAATACTTCAGAACAAAATCTATTAAATGAAAGAGAGGTTAGCTACCTGCATGTTTTTATAAGAACTAATGAAGCAGACTAGCTCTGGGCACACTCAAATGGATGCAAGGATCCTTCAGAAAATTCATGCATCCGAATGCGCTCCAAAAGTTCAAAGGGCCTGCAAAAAACATTTTACTGATCTTGCAGCTAACTCTAATAAGGAATTTGATTCAGGAAGCATGAAAATATGCACACATGTTTTCTCAAACAGCAATCAGCATTTAAAAAAAAATTATGAAAACTTGGAAGTCCCAAAATATATCTAAATTGAAGTCGTATAACTTAATTTTCATCTTCCTATGACCTTTCCGATAGGGAAACTTACTTTCCATCTTCCTATGACCTTTTCTTATTGGAACAACTTTTGATGGTAAGACAGCTTAAGCCAAAATCTTATTGTAAGGACAAAAAAATGTTGACAGGGTGGGAAATTTGTACGAGAAGATAAAAGATCTCCGTAAAATTTATATTTTGGCAGACATGACACGTAGAGTAAGAGATTTAAAACCCCAACAAGCCAAATTCATCATGGTGCTAAATTTTTGAGACGTGCAACGTAAGGTAAGACTTGACAAAATAAATAATTGTTGAGACTTGTACCCTTATGAGAACTAAAATGACTATAGATTAGTTGTAAATAATTAGATGGTATACGAAGCTAAATTTTCAGCCATACAAATTTCATCTAATAAAAACAATATCGTAAAGTTCAGCTAGTAGAATAATGTTCCATCATAAAACAACCTCAAGGTTCACAGAAAAGAGAGTTGACATTTGCCCAGCGAATTGTAGTACATGGATAAGAGAGGGTTGGATATTGTGGGACAAGATGTTCAGTATTCAGACATTTGAGTATGAAAAAACATTTGAAAAAAGAACTTTCCAAGAGTTAATCAAACTATATAATTAGTATTTCCATCTGTGCACAAGAAAAGTTGCATCACTATAAACAATGAATATCAACAACCAGAAGGATTGGTCAGAACAAGACACCAGAGAAACGGGGGAAGGGAAGGGAAAAGAAAGAAGGCAGATCCACAATTTATAATTTCTCATCTGATGCATCTTCCATTTTAAAAACAAAAGAAATATTCATAGTGCTTACAGGATAGCTTCACGAGTACGACATAATTTGCGTTGATTACTTTCCATGGCCTCTAACACGTTAGAAGTTTCTGGCCCCGCTGACCCACCAGCAACCATTGATGGAACAGTAGCAGTTGGAGTCCAAAGCTACACCACTTTCCAAGTAAAATTAGAAAATTAATCTTGAATATTGTATAAGATTTGAACTCTTCCCATAGTACTTGATACTCACCTTTATTGTGCTATCAATTCCACTGGTTGCAACAAAGCAATCAAATGGATGGCACTGCACACAATTTACAACTGTGGAGGACAAGAATAGATATTTTACAGTGAATAAGAGAGAATAGGATGATAGTTAAGCCCATAATCAGTAGGGCAGGTCGGAGAGGATACGAGAAATATTACCAGCATCATCTCCAAGTAGCATTTTTATCAATCTACCAGTCTGCTTTTCCCAAATAAACCACCTCCCATCATCACTCCCGCTAGCAACATATTCACCTACATCAACAGAAGATGTCATTGTAATAGTTTCACTGCTAAAACTGCATGCAGACCAAATTCCACTAGTCGTGGGTGAGCTTTTCTGCAATCAGAATTGATTTCATGGAGATAAACAAAGAATTAGCAACAGCCAGAAATCACCAAGATATTGGATTAAAAGAATATAAAAGAAAATCAAGTTTCTGGGGATATAGGGACACTTCATCCAGAAGCCCCTTTCTGCTGGGCACCGCATATTGCACATTGCCAAAGAAAGACATATTTCACAGCAGCTATCGAATTCAGAAGAGAAGCAATTAAGATGTTGCTTGATAACAAATTTATTTGTTACAGATCAAATGTTCCAACAAGCAGCAAATGTTTTGGAATCAATAAGAGACTTCTATAGTTCATCCATTATCAACACACATCAAAATGGTCGGATACCAGATTCCTTTGAGACACACATGGACTGCTTTAGAAATTTTATTGCATAAAAAAGATTTATATCATTTAGATAGTCATTAATCAACCAAAGAACGACATATCTCTTTTCCACTTACATCATAGAAAGATAGAAAGTCAGTCAAAACTTCTTTTTTAGTTGCCGAAACAGCGTTAGAGCTCAATTTTAGAACTAAATGGATAATCCTTAAATAACATAAGCAAACTTGACTAAGGGTTTAAGGGTAGTAACAAATAAATGAAACATAAGGAACAGAATTTAAAAAGGAAGAAAAAGATGACTTTGAAATACTAATGAAAAGAAACAAATTCAATACCATAAAGCAAACGCTAAAGTTCTTGTAAGAAAGCAAAAAAAAGGCAAAAGAATTTCAATGGCAGCTAAAAATATAGGTGATATGATACGAGAAATGTACCTATCTGACCAAGGAAACTCGCCTGTTTGATGTCAGTTCCAACATTGCAATGGCCAACATATCTCTGCTTCATATCAATAACTGCCTCGGGCTAGAAAAGATATGAATGCATGACATTAAAATCCTAAGCAAGAAGATCAATAAAAAATACATCACAAGCAATATGACAAGACCATTGTTGCACACAACAAAAGGAGCTGGTCGCTAGGAAGTAAACATGCAATGAAGTAAACAAAATTCTTTCCCATGCCATCTTCATAATAGGCTAGTCCTTTGTAGACTTTTATCAGACATTTAATGGCAGTTTCACTTCTAATTACATTAACGAGAATCACAAGTCGATAATCTCCCAAGAAGACAACAAACAAAGTCTAGCAACATCACCAATGACACATATAACCATGCCCTGATAATTAATACTTGACAGTCATTTTCAAGATGATTTCTTGTTAATGATATAACTAAATAGCAGACATCTGCTTATCAAAACTTGAATCATTTGAAAATTTTACCAAAGATACAAATCTGAACCTGATAAGCTGCTCTATCATTTTGTGATGATAAGGATGGAGATCCACATGAACCGTTTGGGCCAGTTTCCCTTGTTGAATCACCCCTTCGGTGAATTCTAAGATTTAAACTTCCATGTAGCATGTTGGATTCCACATCACGCCCTTCATCACCTGATACTGAAGTTTCAAAATCTAATTCCAGCTCCTCGTCATAATCTGAATCTTCTCTATCAGATCTTGGACCATCTTGTGAAGCATCAACGATAGCTTCCGAGCGATAGAGTAAGTCACTCAAAGACAATACCCTTCCACTTCGAGGTTCAGACTTAGGTACCCCATCACCAGCCTTTTTATTTTTTTCAGCCTCAGCTAATTTAAAAAGAAAAAAAATTAGCAGCAGTCATAACCAATCCTAGAGAGAACCATCTCTCACATTCATCAAGGAGATCAGTGTCTCCTAGAGAGGAGTAAAAAAGGGATGGAAATAAAGGAGAGGGAGAGAAATGATATCACCACCGTTAAAACTTAAAATTCATTCTATGCATAATACATAAGATTTAGCATATGCAATAACCACAGTGACTCAGTGTTATCAACTTTAAAAACATGAAAAGTAAGCATGCTACATGTACACTTGAAACTTTGTCCACTACCAGGCCTAACAGCAAACTAAGGTTAATGAAAGAACGAAGAGAAGGCTTAGGAAAATGGTCAAATGCTGAACTGTACACAGAAGAAACAGCAGTTCAGAACTTCCGGTTATAAGAACATAGCATCTAACATCCCAATCAATTGAACATATAAGAAATGATACTCATACTAATATTAACTTTGAATACCCAAGAAATTTCAGTCAATACTGGAACCTACCACCACCTTTTTCAGTAAGATTAAGAATAACCAATGATAGAATTGCGAACACAAAAATAAAGGCAGGAAAATTAACTTTGCAAGTACGAGATGAGATACTTCAATAAGGATGAAGATGGCTATGTACAAGACACAAACCTACTGCAAGATGTTTTTTTATGTTCTCCACTTTCTCAGCCACCATAGTATCAGATGGAGATAAACACTGTGCTGCAACAGCAAAGCTTAAAGCTTCTTTATGTTTTCCCAACTGCAGACAATTAGAAACAAAATGACAAAAAATAGACTTAGTTTCAGCAACTTTACATGTAGAAATAACCATGCCACTTTCTTAATGGTTGCCAATCAAGCCTTCAATAGACCATTTTTTTTCCCTTTATAAAAACGAAAAGCATTAAAGGAACCCCACAACATCATATCTTTATTTATAACAGCACAATTCATCTTAAATATTCATAGGGCCGATATTCATCTAGAGCAAAATCTAAACAAAAAAACTCACCATTTCGGAATTCAAATTACAATTGGCTACTGCGCGAGTCAAAACCAGGCCACAACCAAACGTAAAATCAAGCAATCACTGATGATATTTTTAATTTTCTCATGAAAGAGTTTGATAAACTTAAACATCGTTTAACATTAAAAGGTTATAACAAATTTTCGGTAGCAAATCCTGTTACTCAACCATAAAAGCTACCATAAATGTAAGATATTGAACAGATAAAAGATTGCTTTGGGGCAAAAATCCAAAGCCAGGAAGCTAGTAACTGAGGTTCAAGCTTCACAATTTAATATGTTCTTAGCAAACCAAAGCACTGAGTAATTCAATTATTCAGGTACTGTTTATTGTACTGCAGATTACCTGTTCTAAAGCCTCAGACATATAGAAATGAGCTCTAAAGGAAGAATTGTCTATCATTCTAGCATAATGGCAATCCCTAATGGCCATATGAGCATCATTTTTCCACTTTCGCTGCAAAAGAAAACAAGTTAATATGCTGGCATAACATATCAAATAGATGAGACGCTCCATAAGCTTTGCCTCAAAAAAGTATCCAATGAACCTGCAGCAATAAGGCAGCACGTGTACAAAAACATTCATGCCTTAGCAAGGGCCCAATATCACCATAATTTCCATCCAAGACTTCATTGCATGCCTCAATTGCATGGAAAACATTTGTCCCCTCCTCCAAGGATCTTTTGGCGAATTCAATCAACATCCTGCATTTTTCAACCTGTAACTGGCATGTTAGGCTGTAACTGAAATACATACGGAGGAACAACATAAGTTACATGACAATTACCAAAATTCCCAAACAAATTTATAAAACAAGGAAAATAAAAGGGAAAATAAAAGAAGCATACCCTTGCAGCAATGTTGCTTCTTCTCCTGTGATTATTTTGGACAAAACTAGCAACAGATGGCTGATGCTCTGGTCTATTTAGTACAGGAGTGAAGGTCATCCATTTTGAAGCGTCTCCCAAGGTATATTGCATTGAACTCCCAATGGCTGCCAATTATAGAGACAATAGATGTTCAGCTAAAGAACATTTAATTAACACAAACAGTTGGCTATATATTGCATCACACTAACTGGAAATAAAGGAGATGACTAAAAGATACAAGCCAAAGAACATTAAATCTAATAATGAGCAGCTATCATACATAAGCTGACCTGATTCAAGCTTAGCATTTATACTGCAATCTAAAATGCAACCTAAAAGGACCAGGAAGGAAGGGGAGACAAGTACATTTCAGTTCTCTGAACATATAGGGTTAAGAGTTTAGACATGATCCCTAAAAAGAATAAAATAAAGCATGATTCGTTCTACTTCAAATTCTAGTCCCACTTTCATCAAGCCACGACTAGCTTCACTTCTTTACACAAAATTGGAACGCAATGACAAGAGAACTGAAAACTATATAATGTGCTTGTTTGGCCCAGCTTTTTTTTTGGGGGGCTTAATAGCTATTATGAAGCTCTTACGAAAAATAAGAGCTTTCAAAATTAACTTAGAGTTGTTTGGTAATTTTATTTTTATAAGCTCTTTTTTATAGATATTGAATTTACAATTACTAAATGAGGATTTTCAGGAACAAAAATAAAAATTATGTAAAAAGCTACCTTATTTTTAAAAAAGTTCCTATTTTTGGCTTTTTTTTTCTCCATTTTGTTCATTAAAAATAAGCTAGCTTTTTTTTCCAGAGCTTCTTAAAAAACCTGTTTGGCCTGGCTTCTACTTTTAAGGAGCTTTTAAAACCCCATCCCCCCAAAAAAAGGTCAGGCCAAACGATCAAATATCATGTCAAGCAACAGGAAGCTCCTTAAAGACGATAACATAAAAATGAACACAAATAAACTAAACCATCTGACTACACTAGAAGTAGAGAATTTTGAATATGCTTACTATTATTAATGTCCATTAGATATACATGCTCCCCACTATAGCTGAGTAGAACCTCTTCTCCATTAGGGCTAAAAGTAACATGAGTTAAGTGCAAACTTGAACGTCCCTGAAAAGCAAAGGGAAAAAAGACTGCTTCAAACCAGCGGTAGTATTGTTTAACATATAATGACAATTTAAAGCAAGAAAACGATGTTATTAATGGGAATGCCAACTGATAATGATCAGAGGATTACAATTAAGATATTCCTATTAACACTCTTAACTTAAAATATTCACAAAAGTTTTTTCCATGAGCAAACTACAAAAAAGTGACCTAATGAAGATTTAAAAAAAAAAAAAAAAACAAGATAAGCTTGCTCATTTACCGAAGAGAAAACAATAGGAGAACTGTTATTATTTGCGAAATGAATTGTTAAATCATTCCAGACAATCTTCATAAACCAAAACAATATTAATAAAACTTGGTCTTGATAAGCAGAAATCATAAAATTTGCCAAGCTATTTACAAAAATAAGTAAACAAGAGTAAGAACTAACAAAAATAAATTTCAAAACTAACACGATCAGAGAGATGCATTGGGCAGAAATAATTAACACAAGTAGGTGGTAACGTTCTTTTCCTGCAGGAGCTCAGCGGTGGCAGCATCCTTCTATCATATAGACGAGCAAATGCATCACTGCAAACATTCAAAGACAAGATTAATGGTGGAAATAAAGAAAAAATTTTAAGAAGAGGAAGATGAGCCACATACCTCCCACCAACAAGGAGCAAGTGAGGTCTAGTAACACTGATATCACAAGATTTTAAGGCAAGAGTATGTCTAGGAGGATCAGCCAGTGATCTCTTTGCCCCACAACGCAAGTCAAGCTGCCAATACATGAATGTGAAATATCAGTTTAACTGACTCATTATGGCAATTCTACAATGCCAAGCTTGAGAATTTCAACAGAAGACAAAGATAGGCAGATAAAACTGAACATTTTCAAGCTAAACCAATAAACAAATGACCTTGGGATGATAATCCATTGACTTAAGAATCAAGGGATGTCAGTCAGTCCACTGCTTAACTCATATCATGCCGTCTAAAGTGATGGTAAAAATAACATGATGAGCAGTGTCATCAAGACCAGATCTACGTGGTGGTAACATCTTTTAATTAAGGCCCAAAAGCATCCAGGATTCCAAAGGGTTTAAACTATTCAAAAAGGCGAATTGAATGGTTTTAAGTTTTCAATCCCCCCCCCCCCCAAAAAAAAAAAAACAAAAATGCATTTCCATCAACCAAGTATCTTGATTGGCAAGAATAGGGAGAGAACCAGATATATTATTCCACGTCAAAGAAGTCTTAATTGCTCAATAGAATGTATAGAGAAGAAAACCAAAATATAAACATGACAACAATTTAACTCAAGTGACAACAACAAGTCCAAGCTCACCAACCTTCGGAACAAGCATTTCAGGGATAACAACATGGTTGCAATCAAAATGCAGCACTGATTAGGTAATACTATAACTTCAACAAACAAAGTTCTCATAGCTGAACCTAGAAAATAGAAATTAATAAAAGGAATTATTATGTAATGCGAGTCTCACTAGAACATTGCGACACTCTTGGTGAGAAGATCCTGCTGGAGGACAAGAAGTGCCCTCCCGAAAGTCATGCTGTCTTAAAGTTCCATCTTCACTTGCACTCCACACCACATTGGGGTTTCCAACTTCAACCTGAAATAGGAAAAGTAGAAACCATGACAAGGTGAAGCAATCAGATAAACATTCATGTTCACGATGTAAAGCAACATTAATCTAGAAAATTTACCACTTCTCATGTTTTTTGTCTAATTAAATTATTACTATATCTGGCAGTCATTTGTACAATAAATCTTACCGCTAGTTTTTTAACTCTTCTTGTGTGACACTGATAGAGTGCTGATGGAGTAATAGCACCATCATTGAGCCCTCTCCCATTCAAGCGAGATAAATTAAATAATCGAACCTAAAAAAAAACAAGAGCTGTCCCAGTTACTAATGATATTGATACCTAACAACAACGCAATAACAATCCAGCATAGCTGGTTTAACCATAGTCCAAAAAATTACCTCCGCATCTCCAGCTCCAGAGACCACAAGCTCATCTGAAGTTTCAGGAATGAACTTTGTACAGAATATATTAGCAGAATGTCCTGTCTCTATAGACTGCAGAAGCTTTCGACTAGAGTAGCCCCAAATATTAACCTGCAAAATTTAATTGATTAATAAATTTGACATATTTTCATAAAATCGATACCCCTCAAAAACCGTTCTTCATACACCTTTATCAACAGATGACATGTGCCAACAATTATAGCCTACTAGAAGCCCCTAAACCAACACTTTATTTCCTTTTTCTGGTAATCAAATCCATATTCCATACCACAAAGCATAAAAATCACTCCCATTGTTACTTTGTAACCACAAGAAGTTGAATGACAAGACTGACCATTCCTAGGCAAAAAGCCAAAGCTTTTTGTTCTAAAAAATTGAATTTTAAAGCCTTCCATATAATATATAAAATATTTATATGCATCAGTACACACGAATAGCCCCAAATACAATAAGACTTAAGACTTCACAAACAATTTGAAATCAACTCCATGTAAATAGTAAAATCCCAATAACAAGAATCATTGTAATGCCATAATGACCAGGAACACGTCAGCTAAAACTTCCAATATTACATTTTATCTATTTTAATAATACATATTATACTGCAACGAAGTTTACAGTCATCTACAAATATAAATGACTCATACCCTTGCATCATCAGAACCAGAAATCAAAAGTGAACCATTTGAATTCCAAGCCACAGCATTTACACAACCCTGATGTCCCTGCCATACAAAGAACATAGGAGAATTTTAGAGAAGCAAATATATATATATATATATATTGAAGTACAACAAAAGATAACCATGTTCAAGCCTTCAAGGCATCCCACAAGTAAAAGTGACAAAAACAAAAGACAAATGGAAAAATATTCGATGGGACAGCATTATATATAGCAAAATAACCAACAAATAACTCGCAATGGAATCTCGGAAGGCACCAAATGCAGAAGTTCAAACAACCAACTAAAATGACGTTACTAGGATAGTCTTGATGCATCATGAGATAAAAATGTGTTTTTTTTTTTTTGGTTTAAATTCTGTATGCATCAAAGAGTATGACAAAAAATACAAAAAAGGGTCGTTATCACTAAAAGAAAATATGCTTTTTAATTAAGAAAGCTTTCCAAATGCAAATATCAGATAATTTAAAATTGAAACTACCTCCAATTCTTGTTCCAGTGAAAGCCTCCGAATCAGAGAAGAATGCATCTGCAAAC
The DNA here is from genome assembly GCA_029448705.1 of Adansonia digitata. NCBI lineage: Eukaryota > Viridiplantae > Streptophyta > Magnoliopsida > Malvales > Malvaceae > Adansonia > Adansonia digitata. Next base: position 1,333,699 of record JAQSVH010000011.1, on the reverse strand, counting down.
TATGATCAACATCCTACATAAACACACGAAAATCTCTTAGATAAAGCACAGTCACCGTCGTAAGTCAACACAAGGTAAGCACTTTTTTACTGCCTAAACTGAACAAATTTCCTTTTCAACGAAAAAATATAGTAATTCATAACAATAAATGAGCAAAGAGTGAACGTAGTACAAATTAAACTATCAGCAAGATTCAGAGGGTTAAAAAACAAAAACGAGAACTAGGCTCAAGCACTTCAATTCTTGATCAAAATTTCAAAAATAAGAATGTATATATTAAATTCCGTAACTCCGAAGCATTTACTTAATTATATATCAGATAAATTCCCAAAAGTATATCTTAAATCAGCAATTCCTCGGAGTTGCAAACGACAACAACAAAAGGTATGCAATTATCATAGAAAGTGAGAATTATAATAAAATAAAATGAATTGCTTCTAAGAAAGAAAGAGAGAGGAGTGGTAAAATACGCGGCGATTCTGCCGAATGTCGGTGTGCCTGCTGTCGAGCAGGTTGTGTATGTTGCCGTCATGGAAAGGCAACTGCTCCATCGAGTATATTACTTCAAAAATAAATTAACTAAAACTGGAAAGATATTCGAAAACCCTAGCTCTTCGATCAGCAGTGACGGTCCGTAATCGGCGACGATTAAAGCGGTTTTAAAGGCAAAAAAAAAAAATTTTCCCAGTGGTTTCAGAAGCTAGCCAAGCCAGCCTATCACGGGGTTTTTTCGGTTTGGCCTTGCCAAAAGGAAAATAAAAACAAACAAATAAAACTATGGCTTTTTCTTTGAGATACGAAAGCGAATGATGAAATACGTTTTGCCTCGTGTGCGCTTCCTAACATTTCTACACTTCTCTAAGAGAAAGAAAGTAATAATTAAAAAAGGACTGTGGGAAGGGTTATTATATAGTGAAAGGCGGCATAGGTTAAGAATGTTTGCGTGAGATTTAAGCACTGTTGATTTGGGGTTTGACGGTTGATTAAAGTGGGAGTGCTGCCCGTTGGAATTATTGTGTACGATGCGGAGTAGCGGTGAGCTTATATTGGGGGGCCGAGCCTGGGACACTTGGACTTCAACTCCCAAAACTTAAACAAGCCACCACTAACCCAATTGTTCCGCTTTCGTTTTACCAAGATTTATATGATATATAAATTATCATGTTTCATGAAGAAAATTAATTAATACGTACAAATAATAATAATGATGAATATAAAGACTTTAAATAAATGACTTAAATACTTCCAATTTGATTTTATGTATCTAACTCATGCCATAAAACTATGGCTATTAATTATACCATTTACCATATATCATAATATCGTGTAACCTTGAGAATTAAAATTATGGCCGAAACGAGGCTCCATATTCTGCGGCCTGTTTGCTTGCAGCAATAATAGAACTAGCCCGTAAAATGAAAATCCAAAACTAAAGAAGCCCATGGAAATTTCCACTAAGATTGAGCTTTTAACCATTTTTACATTTTATATATAAATAAAAGCAAAGAAAATTGCAAGTGGTTTAGTCATGCACCATGTTTCAAAGATAATATTCAACATGCGTGAACTCGAAATATGAGATCCGTCTTGCGGACACATGAGCAGTCCAACCCGTAGGGTTTTCTTTCCCTCTTCTCATTCTTACTTCTGTAGATTTTCTGGTAATAGAGAGAT
>JAQSVH010000011.1:1288260-1310344 GCA_029448705.1 Adansonia digitata | reverse complement strand
TATATTCCACATTCTGTATTATTTCCATTTTCTAATACTTGGGTTTAGGTGGGAGGGGAGTTAGCAATTTGGTACGACGGTGGATTGCTGGCCATTTCTTTTTTTTCTTTCTTAGGGCAAAATTATACTTGACACTGAACTCCATGCTTACACTTTTAAGAATGCCGTTTTTAATGCTACTTTTTTATTTAGATTTGCGTGAAACGTTGATTATAAATATACTGTTTATATAAGTTTTTAAATTTTTTTGTATATTTGATGAAAATTATATTTGTATATTTATATTCAAATATTTATTGACATAAATGTTGAATAAAAATATTTAAAAAATAATTAAAAAATCTAAATAATATTGGCTAGAACCTCTTTTGAAACCAAGAGGGCCATTTTGATGTAGTAAGTTAGGTTAGGTTAGAGCTCATTGAAAACGTTTTCAGCGTAAGCCTCAACGTATAAACATTCGTATCATGCGCTTACGATGGAAGTTTAGTTTTTCTTTCGCGAGTTGTCAACACCGTAATAAAGGAGATTTTGAAATTTGAGCGATGCATGCCTTGACTTTTATTATTTCCATTAAAAGAAAACGTGTGACTATCATTATCTTATTACTATGATATGAGAAATTAACGGAGGCTCGTTCATCTGAAAATTATCATTTCAATATTGACATGTTTTTGCCTTTTCGGTGATTGGACACACTTATCATGTTGACGTGGCAACAGAGTGCACTACCAAATACGACAGCCAATGACGACGTTTTATCTTGTCTTTATCTGCCATTTTTTCTAACGCAAATTGCATAGCAACACGACAAATTAGCGTCAAGTTGATCCATCTTTATGATGTGAAAGCTCGTTTAAGGAGATTCCGCACGCTTTTGCTTCGTCATTAAGGCAAATTCTGATTCTACTATATCCATTTTTTTTTCTTTGATACCTAGAAAAACAAGTTAACCAAATGCTGCTACCTATCCAAATTCACTTCCAAATTCCAAAAACAAGTTTTTTAGTCGGCAGTATAGCAAACATCATGCCATGGGTTGCTGCCCATTTTTTTAATTAACTTAACACACTATAATCATCATAAAAGCAAATGACATTCAAAGCCCACCTCCTCCAGAGCCAGAAGAAGTATAGGACTAACACGGGTTGTTATAGTAACACCTTCTATGGTTCATCTAACTGGTCCTGCATCACAACCAAAAAAATCACCTAGAGTTAGGCAACGGTCAATTCAATGTGTCAAAATCCCTCGCTAACAAGGTCTTCATGTGTGTGTGCACGCGCGCATGAGAGAGAGAGAGAGAGAGAGAGAGAGAGAGCACTGACCTGCACATCCGATGTCCAGAGAGTAAGGTTATCCCTTAGGAGTTGCATAATGAGAGTGCTGTCCTTGTATGATTCTTCGCCGAGCGTGTCAAGCTCAGCAATGGCTTCCTCAAATGCCTTTTTGCAAAACAATGGATATTTAATGAATCTCTCAGATTAATTTATGATTTATTCTTTACCATAACCACCAACTACTCAAAAACATCCAATCATATAAATTAAACGGCAAACACTGTTTCAGGAAACTAAGTAAAGATACCAAACAAACTTAGCATTTATATAAAGCATCCAAGTAAGGTATCAACCGAGTTACAGCAATTAAGTCACAGTAAATTTCAGAGTTTGGCCTCATTCCATTTATTTTCTCCGCAAAAAAGAGAAAAAAGGGAAATAATAGGGGGAAATCCAAAACAGTTTTATCTCCTAACATACACCTATTTGTATTTGTTGCTAGTTTTTCCCTCCTTAACTACCATCCTGACAAGTTTGTTCACTGACCCACCATTAGAAGCAATAATAATGACGACATCCACTTCCACCATTTTTATCTTCCTCAGTAAATTTAGCTGAAGCTATTGTATACTATTTGTTCCTTAAAGATTCACCTAAGCATGTATGCATCAATACATATATGTACTAAACTCTGTAGCTACTAACAGCGTTGACAATAGTTTCTAGAAAATCCTGATTTCACAAACTTCAAAATTAGAAGTGAGTTTAAAGTTGATAAGAATCAGGCACATGCGAAAACAGAGCTAGACATTTGTAATAATCGAAAAGAATATTCTTTGTCACTTCAATTTAACTAATGCAAATACAAAGTCATCTACACCAACAGGGAAAGTCAAAGCAACCTCATAACCATACTTTATGGCACAAAATTAAGTATACAAGCCATAAAATAAAGAGCACTTGAGTTGAAATGGCAAAAGAAGGATTTAATTGTCTCCTAAAAGAAAAGGGGGAAAAAGAAAAAGAAACATTTCCATTTTCCAACTTCACAAAAATTAGCTTTATAAAACTGATCAGATCAAATAAGCCATAATAGACTCTTATATAAAGAAACAAACAAGACCACGGGTCAAAAATTACATTCCTTTTCATCATTCATCTGTTTATGCAGCAACAAACAAGGCGAATGCAATTTAGAGCATATGATAACTTAATAATTCAAAAAAAATTTGAAGAACTAAGTTTTGCATTGGTTGAATTATTCAATTATCATATGCAGTTAGAAGGACACGTGGAAATCAATTACTCATTTGTAAAGGTTTAAATAAAGTTTGGTGAGATAAGGGAGAAAAAGCACCTGTTTAGCCATGCTACATGCCTTATCAGACTGATTGAGAATCTCATAGTAGAACACCGAGAAATTCAGTGCCAGCCCCAGCCTAATCGGGTGCGTTGGTGCTAGATCCACCAGCGCAATATCCTTCATTCAATCCAACATAAGAATCCTAAGTTTTCAACTTCAAGTTCAACAAATACAAATATTATCAAGGTCAAAACCCTAACCCCTTAAATTAGAGCCCGTGTCAAAATCCAAAATTCTACTCTAAAATTCAACTATTTAGTCAAAGTTTGACCTCAGGTTCAGATATCTCAGATCTCTTATGACAAAAAAAAAGGTTACCTGAGCAGCCTTGTAAGACAACATGGTATCCTCGGCAGCAGATTTCCTCTCATCACCAACCTTAAACTCCGCTAAATACCGATGATAATCTCCTTTCATCTTCAAATAGAAAACCTTCGACTCACTCGCCGTCGCGGACGGAATAAGATTCGATTCCAACAAAGTCAAGATGCTAGCACAAACCTCCGACAACTCAGCCTCGATCTTCGATCTATACTCCTTAACAAGCACGACATGTTCCTCGTTCTTCCGGCCTTCTTCTTTCTGCTCGATGGAGGAAATGATACGCCACGCGGCGCGCAGAGAACCGATCACGTTCTTGTAGGCGACGGAGAGAAGGTTCCGTTCCTCGACGGTCAGTTCGGCGGCTGGAGTTGCGCCGAGGACGAGCTTTTGCATGAACTGGACCATCTCCTCATATCGTTCAGCTTGTTCGGCTAGCTTGGCCAAGTAAACGTATTGTTCACGGCTTAGGTTGTCGGGAACTGTAGTCGCCATTTGCCGAGATTGGTGGGTTTCGAGGGAGAGAAACAGTGGCTGTTTTTTTTTTTTTGTCTAGGGGGAATGCTTCGAGGCTTGACGGGGATTTTTATTTTTATGTTGGTGGGGGGTGAAATGGTAATTTTAGGTGATTTGATTAGTTTAGTACAATTATTATCGTTCGTTGTTTTTTTTTTTTAAATTAAAATAATGAAACGATGAAGACTGGTTTTTGCATTATCCTTTGGGAATCTTTTTGGAAAAATAGTGGAAAATTATTGGACTTTAATTTAATGGGTTTTGGCCTTTTTGAGAAAAGATAATAACTAATTGATTATAAAAGAATGCCAATTGTTGGAAAATTATTTGATTTAACAATATATACATATATATATATACATACAGAAAAAGAAGCATAATAAATTATTAAATAATATTTCTGATTCTGTCACTGATCCAATCCCAGCTTGGAACGGGGTGCCCTTTAAGAAGCCGAAAGAACATGCCATTCATTCCCGGGGTACAGTGCCTGTAAGTTTCTCTAGGAAAAAAAAAATCGAACTTCGGTTTGACCTTTGTTGATATGGGGACTCAATTGAATAATTCATAAATCTAATTAAAATTTTTTATTTTTTTAATTAATAATTAATAATTTTAATTTTAAAATCTAACTAAAATTCAATCACAATAATTAAATTAACGTTAAAAAAACTTAAATTTATTTTTAATCAAAAAAATTTAGACCAATCAAATATTATTTTAAATCAAATTAAAAAAAACTTTAATAACGTGAAAGCTAAGCTTCAAATAATGACTTACAAATCAAATTAAAAAGTCATTATTCCTTGAACTCGGTTACACTCCATTATGCACAATCTGCCCGTGTCACATCAAAGCATTGTCTGTAACAGATTTTTAGATTCCTAATCTCACCGCCAGCTGGGCTTTGGTTCTTTTAGTTTATTCGGAAGGTCGGGGAAATAAAGCTGTGGTATCTGCAAAATATATAGCATCTATGGAATAAAAGCTTGGATTATGATTTTTGCAAAATTATCTAATTTACTCTTGAATTGCGTTAGCAAAATTTTTTTTAAAAAAATTGACTTATGCCTCTTAAAATATATTTAAAAATTTTTAATAAATAAATATTAAATAAAAAATATATTATAATTTTTTTATTTTGTTTCTATAAATAATGTATTGAATAAAAAATTGATGGGGTTTATCGTAGTTCAACATAAAATATGCCAGCATTTGTTAGCAAATCTTATATTAGAGTGCTACTAATATGGTTCATATTCAAAATCCTTTAAATTTTTGGTTTATAATTTTTTTCCGTTAAACCATTGAATTTTATTACTCTATTGACTATTCATATACATTATTCATGTTAAGATTTGAATTAATTAAAAATATTTAATTTTTTAATTAATAATAATAAAATTTTAATCATTAATATATATTAAAAATATAAACTACTCTTAATTAAAATGATAGTATATTGGATTGACTTAAAATTTTATACGCATATTTGGATGAATTTTTTTTTAAATAACATTTACTTTTTGAAGAAAAATATATAGCTTTTATTTTTAATATAAAAGTAATAAATATTTAAAAATTGTTAGATCAAATATAAGTTCTAAAAAAATTAAAATGAGTTGATATTATCTGACTCATCACACTAATTTAAGTAAAATTTTTATTTTAAATATAGATTTATATTAGTGTTAATAACTTTCAGTTCGTAAAATATTAATCTTATATAAAATCTTAAAAATATATAAAATAAATATATAAATTTATCTAAAATAATGGGATATAACTAAACATAAATTAAAGTAGTAAACCAACACTAACTCAAGTGTAAAAACTTAAAAGTTGTTGGCCATTTTCGTAATAAGTATAAAAAAAATAAAACAATTAGATTAATATAGTAAGAACAAAAAATTGAGAAAATTAATTAATTTCTGTAAATAATCCACTTAAATTCAAAAAATGTGACGGATTCTCCTACGTGCAAAAACAGGCTCTCTCCACTTTCAACGGTCCATCAAAATCTCCAATACCAGAGACAGAGGTCAAAAGCAGGGAAGGAATATTCCAAGGGCATCCCAGTGAATATGACCCCTCAATCAACGAGTGAACCGGGTACAACCTTTGGCCCCCTAAGCACCAGGGCTCAAATCGAGCCAAGCCGATTTCGAGTCATACGAAACTTGAATTTAAATTCTATTTCAAATTAAAATTTTAAAGTTTGTTTGAAGCGTGATTAAATTTTATTATTAAAGTTTAAATTATATTTAAATAAATTAATTTATTTAAATTAATTTAATTAATTTTATATATTTAATAAAATAAAATTAAAATTAAAATTAAAATTTATTTATATTTTAACTTAAAATAAAATTAAAATTTTTAATATTAATTAAAATAAAATATCTTATTAAGTTTATAAATTATTTAAATTAAATATTAAAATATTTAAATTTAATTTTTTTCGTTCAATAATAACAAAATTAAATTTAAAATTTTTAATAAAAATTTAAATAATTTACAAACACGAGAATCTCATTGACTCTGTACCCGAGCCACAAATAGACAAAAACAACCTGCCCAACTGAACTCCACCATGGCACCTAAAACCCCAGCCATGTCAGTTCCATCAATCAATTCTTCAGAAAAAATATCAAACACCCCCTCCAATGGCCTAAACAGAAAGATCTTTTTCCACTCGATTTTTTTTTTGCCATCGTTATCGTCGTCTCGCTTTCACTCGTCTTTGGTTCTTCAATGGCCCTTCTATCTGGTCTCTGCTCTTCTTTTCTCTCTTTGAAGCCTAGGCATAACCGAATCTATAAACTCACTCCTTCGCTTCGCAAAGACTCACTCGCATTCTCGACTCCTTCTAACTCCAGCTCTAGACTCACCGTCGCTCGTGAAATATCCGCCGATTTGTCCAAAACGAACAGCGTCGGGGTTCTGAGGAAGGCCAAGCAAGGAGGACTAGAGAACGATCCTAAAGCGCTGTGGAGGAGATACGTTGACTTGACTGGTTGTACCAGCAGAAGGAGCTCGGGTTGTACCTTGATGTCAGCAGGATCGGGTTTTCGGATGAGTTTGTTTCTGAAATGCAGCCCCGATTCCAAGCCGCGTTTAAAGCTATGGAGGAATTGGAAAGAGCGCCATCGCCAATCCCGAGGAAGGACGGATAGTGGTCCGCTAACGGTTGGGGAACGCGAAACTCGCGCCGAATTCATTTCTGCGAGTGCTGACTGAGAACGCTCTTGCTGCCATTTGCAAGTTCGCTGATGATGTCATCAGCGGTAAGGTTAGTTTTGGCGATTCCGTTTTAACTTGCTGTAACAAGCTAATGTCGATGCTTAATAGTTATTAATTTAGTAATCAGTTTGCTTAATTCCTTTATAAACTGCAGATTAAACCGCCTTCTCCGGAGGGTTGTTTTTCTCAAATACTCTCAGTTGGGATTGGAGGTTCAGCTCTGGGGCTCGCTGTTCGTCGCGGAAGCTTGGCTCCTGATAATCCTCCTTTAAAGGTATCCGATCAATCATAACCTCATGTTCTTGGGATTTTAGGGAAGCACAAATGCCAAATTTCTTTCTCTTATTTGAACAATTTGATCCAATTTTGTGCTAATAGGTTATATTTTAAAGTAGTTTTAGTAAGTTGAATCGTGTATTTCATTTGTTTATTGTCAATGGGCTTTGAGGGTTTAGTCTGTTGACAGCAATCGAGCTTCTTAATAGTGTTTATTTGTTAAAGCAATGCTCTGACTTCAATATTGAGTTTTTGAGTACCTTTATAACTGAATGAATTTAGGTCTCAACCATGTATATATAATTGGAATAGGCTGTTAATATTTTGTTCTCTTAATTGGCAGATAAGGTTCATTGATAATACCTATCCTGCTGGAATTGATCATCAGATAGCACAGCTCGGGTCCAAGCTGGCTTCTACACTTGTAATTGTGATTTCAAAGGTCTGTGTCCGGTCATACTTAATATCTGTATACCATTTTGTTTCTTGTTTTATTCTTCTTTAATTTTATGGATTATTTATGACATATTTTTTGTATTTATCTGATAAAAACATATCTACTCGGAGTTGAGGTACCCCTGAAGCGAGAAATGGCCTGTTGGAAGTACAGAAAGCCTTCCGTGAAGCTGGTCTGGATTTTTCAAAACAGGTTTTGATCTCAGGTTCTTCTTTCAGCCTTTTTTTGTTTTCTTCTACTTCAGAGTACAATTTAAACATTTTACTTTGTTATTTAATTCAAGTTAGATTGTCATTGGAGGATATCTTAGAGGCTTCATAATTGGAGTTAGGTGTAGATACACATTCATGGCATTTGGAAGTATTCTGTTATAAAATGCTGAAAACCGCATAGGTACACACACATATGGTTTTTAGCTTTTTCTATTATTTGCTGTTATCATAATTGAGATTATTGTACAACTACGTCCATGATTTTTTTTTCTTTCTTTCTATAATTGGTCTCAATGTTCTATAGAAGAGAAGGTCTTATCATGTTTAGTAGGCTTATTGAATTTTCTGAGTTGTTAGATGGTAGCTTGATTTTTTTAAACCATACTGCCTATCTGAAATTGTGCTTAGTTCAATCTAATGATGCCTTGCATAGAGAGTTCACTTGATACTTAATCTTCAGTTACATTTATGTGAAAATTTTGTATTCTGGCAAGTTTTTCTTGTACTCTGGAAGCAGATTTCCCCAATGATGTGATTCTCAACTTTAGATATGTTGCCTATGTATATTTTAATGCAGGTTGCTGCTATAACACAAGAAAATTCTTTGTTGGACAACACTGCGAGGATTGAGGGTTGGGTAGCGAGGTTCCCTATGTCTGATTGGGTTGGTGGCAGGTCGTCTGAAATGTCTGCAGTTGGTCTTCTTCCTGCAGCACTTCAGGCACGTGGTCCATGAATTTAATATTTAACGTGGTTATCGGTTCACTTTTGACAGTTCTTTCTAAGTGAATACCTCAGGGAATGCACGTAAGAGAAATGCTTGTTGGTTCATCCATGATGGACGAGGCCACTAGAAGCACGGTGGTAAGTTTCAAACTGATTTCTCTAGCATTTTTAAGCTGCTTTAAAATGATTGAATCGGGGAGAGTTGGACCATGGTAATAGCTGTTTTTTTTACTTGGTGACCTTGGGTTCTTTGTCTTCATTCCCTTGATGTTGCCTATTGTGGAAACTAAGAGTTTAGTTGGCAGTTTCTGAACATGGAAAAACTTGCTCCTAATCTTCTACTGCCATTTTTAGTTTGTCTTTGACTACTACTCGTTTGTCTGTATTCCACCTGTTATGGCAGATGAGATGTCTTGATTGACATGCATATTTTTCCTCCTTTCCTTAAACTTAGGAATAATCCTTCAGCATTGCTTGCTTTATGTTGGTACTGGGCATCGGATGGTTTTGGATCTAAGGTTTTCAATTCTTAACTAAACGGCAGATCTTTTGTTGTCCAAAATTTGGTTTCTCATGTAAATGGCTACCTTCTTGTATTTCTTCAGGATATGGTTGTTTTTCCTTAGAAGGACAGCATATTACCATTTAGCAGGTATTTACAACGGTTGGTTATGGAATCACTTGGCAAGGAGTTTGATATGGACGGTAACTTGGGATTACTTTATTTTAGGATATATTTTTGGGACTACTTTTGGTTCCCTAGGGGCCACTTTGTACAAATGCTAAACTGTAGGACCCTTTCCAGTCAGTCATTCTCACACTCCCCCTGGTCGGTGTATCACTGAATATATCATACGAGCTGGTATGATGTTTTTTTGCCCGGACGAACAATGGTTTTGTGTGTGATTGAGTCTCAAGTTACGGTTTTTCCTTTGGTGTTTTATAGTCTTTTTTACCTGAGCCATTTTAATAGATTAATTGTTGTCACATCTTGGCACTGAAGCTTTTGGCATAATCTAAGATTTTTTAACATGGTTGTTATATTGCGGCTAAATATTAGCAATTAAGTGATTGGGCCACTTTTTATAAGGGATACTTTTTTTTTTCCTGTTGTGTTTTTTGAAGTAGCGTGAATGCTAAGTAGTAGTTTCAAGTACAAGGAACCTGACTGGAGGCATTAACCTCAACTGAACATTTTCTGTACTTCAGCCTCTTTGATGCTAGTGTAAAATTTATTAATATCAAAGCATCGGTAAATAAGCCAGCTTTCTTGAAAATTGTCAACGTTTGTTACTTGGGATCTACACATTCACTGAGGTGGAGCTTGATACAATTGTATTGCATTTTAATATTTACTTTTTGTGTAGAATATTCACTCATGATAAACATATGTGAGTTACTTTCTTACGTGTTTAGATTTAGTAAGAATGCTGCTTCTTAATTCATCAGGTAAATCAAGGAATTTCTGTTTATGGAAATAAAGGAAGCACGGATCAGCATGCGTAAGTTTTCCTTGGATCTTTGAAATTGATTTGATCTCTATTGATGTAAGCAATGCCCAGGCCTAAGCAACTGTCCACTTACTATCAATTTATACCTATATTCAGCAACTGAGGGAGGGTGTGCGTAATTTCTTTGTTACCTTTATTGAAGTGCTACGTGATAGACCCCCTGGTCATGATTGGGAGCTTGAACCATGTGTTACATGTGGTGACTACCTGTTTGGAATGCTACAGGTTTGATTAGTGCCAGTTTTCTAAAACAGCAGGACTCTCGGATTGCACGCATGATGAAGGCTGGTAATGTAATGTTTGCATTTTTTTTTAAAACTTTTCTTGTGCAGGGAACGAGATATGCCCTGCATGCAAATGACTGAGAGTCCATCACTGTCACTGTCCAAGAGGTGACATCTAGATCTGTTGGGGTTCTCATAGCACTTTATGAGCGAGCAGTTGGACTTTATGCCTTGCTTGTCAACATTAATGCTTACCATCAACCTGGTAAGTATATGTATCATCTTCTATTTAAGAAATTTAATTCTTGAAGTGAACTAAAAAGGATATTCTTTCTCTATTTTCGCATTTAATTTTCATCTTAGGCGTGGAAGCTGGGAAAAAGGCTGCGGGTGAAGTACTAGCTCTAGAAAAGTGGGTTTTAGCAGTACTCAATGAGGCCAGGTAAGATTTCAGATCCTTTGATCAGGTATTTATGCTGCAATTTATTTGGAAGGACCTAATGTCATTGTATATGTTACATATTTGTAGCTTCAGGGAAGCAACATACTTGAAAAACATTTTGCCAAGGTTTATTTTCATTTGTAGACATCTATTATGGATGAATTAGAATGTACTTAGAAGTTATAAAGTTCGACCAAGAAATCTTTGTAGATTTTTTGGCTGTCTAACCATCTTTCTCTCCTTTCTTGCTCTTTGGTTCGAAGGCTCGGCCGGCGACTTTCAATGCAACTGCCATTTTATCGTTGTTTCATGTATGTTTTGTTTTCATTTTTGTTTTTTTTGTTTTTGGCTGATTACTGTTTTTTGTTTCACTTTGTTGAGCTGTAATGACATGTTTAACCATCGACACTTGGAAGAAGTGGCTGACCGTTGCCATGCTCCCCAAGATGTGCACACGAAATACTGTTATAGATAATTCTTACTTACATGATAAAAAAATTCTGTGCTAAAACCTACTTTGTTTTATGGCTGCAGATTGAAATTATTTACAAAATCATCGAGCACATGGCTGCCAATGACAGACTATAATTGCTGAAGGCAGTTGTGGTTCACCGCATAGCTTAAAAGTTTCCCTAGGGGAAACTAATGTGAATCAATTATATACTTAAAGTTTAATGAAGTTCATGTCGTATTTACGCTTTTACTTTCCGTAGAAAGGGAAGGAAAAAAATCCAATAAAATTAGTTTATCATGCAAGGCATCTTATTTTTCCTGGGAACCAGGTACTACCTCTTGTCTGAATCAATTTTGAGGTATAAATAAACTTCCACAGTCTCCTTGTTTGTCACATGAAGCTTATTTCTTATGCAAGGCAAAGACTAGACCTATCAATGGTCACGTACTAATAAATTTTCCATGCCGTTTGATTTAAAAAATTCGTCATATTATTTAATATATTATTAAATATTATTTTTATATTAATTTTTTTATATTTTTAAATTAAATTTAATTAAAAATATCAATTTATTATTAAATAATATTTTGAATTTAATTAATTTAAACTTATAAAATTTTTATTTAAATTTTAATTTATATAAATCAAAGATCAAATAATTTGACAAATCTAACAACAACCAAGTTCAAAAAATTTCAAATTAAAGCATATGTATTCATTTCTTCTCTTATTATGCTGTCTATAAGGAATAATAGCCTGACATCATCGCTACCAGATATGTGCCATAGGCCGACCTTGTCACCAATGTCAAAGACAAATAACAGCCGTCGATCAGACTTTCCTAGGAACGTAAAAAAAAAATTCAACAGCCGGAATTGATGATCATCTGATTTTCGTCATTGTCTCCTTTCTTAATACAGTCTAATATTTTAATCGGACAAAACTAAAACGTTGTGCTCATAAACAAAGAGAAGAACATAGCCGCCAGATTAAATCCCATACCGCACAAATATTTTTTCATTGAAAATTGTATGGCACAAATCAAGAGGAAAAAAAAAAAAAAGCATGTTATAGATTGTGGGACCCATCTGACTATATGTGAACTTATATATATATATATATATAATAACTATAGCGCGAAACTATAAGGTAACTAAAAACAAAAAAGGCGTCCCCGCAACATTCGACTGTTAAAAATACTTTAATTTTAATTTTAAAAGAAAAAATAATGACGTTCCTCTTTGCCACGTCAACTTAGCCGTTACCATTTTTTTTATTTTTATCACCCCACCTCGCCACGTGATCTTTTTATTCTCACTTTCTTTTTATCAAAAATTTTTTAAGATTCGGAAAATTTCTATTTAAATTCCTAAACGAAGTCGTTTTGCTGCGATATCTCAACGCAAAATTTGAACCGATTCAAGAAAATCTTGAATTACCAAAAAGAAGAAACAATACAAAAAAAAAAAAAGAGAAAAAAAGCCCATTAAAGTTTTTGCGGAGAAATCTTCGGATTTCAGTGTTCTCTCTACCTTTCCGATTCACAGCTGAAGAAAGCTTTTAAGTGAACCAATTTTTTTTTAATATATATTCGATTACTATATTCAAAGCTGATCTCTTCACACGACTTTCTCTACTTTTTCCTTTCTCAAACTGAAACTTTGTAATCTGTGAAACTCTAAAGACCGTCTCTTATGTGGTAAGTCACCGTCGTTTGGCCTCGCACATTGTTGTTCTTGTTCATAAGTTCTTTTACCTTTTTTTTAGTTACTGATTTTTATTCATACAAGAGATTTTGACAATGTTGGTTTAGGTAAGACTCTAAGAGACAGAACAAAGAACATGTTCACTGAAGGACTTGACAGCAATGCCCTCAAATGGGTTCAACAAGTAAGAGGTTTTCTTTTTTTTTTTTGAATTTCTGTTTTGATTAATTTGAAATTCTCATTTTTTTCTTTTTTCGTTTTAGCAAAAGGAACTTCCTTATTCAAATTCTAGCTTAAGGCCTCGAATGGATCCAATTACCAACATTCGTACCGGTAGTGGTCGGAATTTCGGGTTGCCACCGCCGGCGAAATTCAGAAGCGGCCACTTACCGGCAACGGCAATCCCGCTGACGTCCGCTACTTTAACCGGCGAAGACGACAGAGCCTCTGCTTCTGAAAATGACGTCGCCACTGACTCAGAGGAAGATACCGTTTATGGAGGGAGGTATTCTCTAGATTCTTCTCCACAGGATGAAAGAATTCCTAGTGGGATTGCTCCTAGATATGCTGCCCAAAGGCAGCCGCGATATGCCACTGCCAGTGACTATACTTATTCGGATGTTAGTTCATCCATGGAGACCTTAATGGGAGGGAGAGGAGGAAATTTGGGGGATAAGTTAGGGAGAGGGAATGGCAGATATCCTGTTCGGAGGGATGGTTTTACAGAGGAGGATGAGTCTTTAAATTCAGCCAATAGCTCCGAGTTTTCAACTACGCAAGCGGGGAGTATTAATGGTAGAATTCCTCAGAGTAGGGCGTACGTTTCGGAAGGGTATGCTTCTAGCTTGCCTTCTCGGATTAATGTGGAAAGTGCAGCTGAAAAGGTTTGTTTTACTAATATAATGGTTTGAATTGTTTTCCAGATTAAGACATAATTCTTCAATTTGATATCAGCTAGATATTTTAGATTATTCATTAATTAATCAAGGTTTAAGAGTGTCTTGAATGGAAATATGCAAACATAGTAGGAAAATACATAAAGATTAGCGTACCGTATTATCTTTACACCAGTTCCTGAGTTTGCTAATTTTAGCGCAACTGAGGAGAACTTGAGCTTCTTTGGTGGATTATGTGGGCCTACTATTACTCTATTAGCAGCTGTGCTTGCTGACTCTAGGCATTTAATAGTTAATACTTCTTCGTTTGCTAGTCTTGTTACGCTTGTTGTCTGATGGAGCATGCGCGTCTAGAACCTTTGGGCTATCCTTCATGGTTATTAATCAGTAACGGGGGATTCTGAGCTTCTTGGTTTAAAAATGTTTGTACATTCAGAAAATGATTGGAACATCTAGTCCTCAGTTTTGAATTCATTTTGAACATTGTAAACACCATATAAATATATATATTTGGCACTTTTGATTATTAATCTTTCTTTTGTATTCTCTAGGTTTACTTGATTATCTGGTCCATTCTATGGCTATTGTGAGTTACATATACTGCTCTTACTGAGAAGGTTTTTTTTGCAGGATTTAAATTCTATGAAGCAATGGCATGAAAAGTTCACTGACGATGATGTTCCAAGTGCACCACCATTTTCTAGTTCAGTGCAGGAAGTTAAACAAGATATTGAGCACATTCCAGCGTCTGAAATAAAAAGTGCCCAATGTGCAGCTGATTCACATGATCTAAAGATGTTCAAATCCATGTCTGGAGTTAAGCCAGAGCATAATAGGAGCAACAGGAAATCTGACGAGTTTTTAAGGTTTGTGCAATGGTTTTGCAACATATTTTATTCAATAAACTTGCACAAGAACAATAATGTCTTCAACTACTGGATATGCAATCTTGTGCGCATTAATATTATATGTTTCTCTTTGTTCGCAGAAGTGGTGTTGGTGCAGAAACTGCCACTGCATCTTCAGGTGTTCATCCAGCTCGCATGCCGACATTTCATGCCAGGTATCTCTGACAATCACGGATTCTTAGATGTTTCCAGTGATGAGAATAGACATTTCTTCCTGTAGTTTGTTCTACTCGCTAACTGCTCTATGTTCGCTTATCATATCAAAATCAGTGCTCTTGGACCTTGGCATGCTGTAATTGCTTATGATGCATGCGTTCGAGTTTGCCTTCATGCTTGGGCTAGAGGTTGTATGGAAGCTCCAATGTTTCTGGAGAATGAATGTGCTCTTTTACGAGATACATTTGGGTGAGTTCAATCCTTAGCATTGTTTTCTAGTAAGGTTACCCTGATTGATACATTCTCTCACAGTAACCAGTAGTAAATGTGGTTTCTCTTGTTCTTAAGTTACCTCTTCATTTTCTCATATCAGATGTTTATTTCATTTTATTATTATTTCTTTCAAGGTCCCTCATGTACGTTTGTATGCGGTGAATATTCACAGAAACCTTAATACTAATATGATTAATTGCTTTTGGCATCAAACTGTATTGAGTTCATTAGTCCTATAAAAGTTTCCATAATGTCTGGAAGTGCAATGAAATAAAATATTTACAAGACTACCTTTGCAGGCAGCTTAAATTGATGAAATGCCAAAGATTTTCGAATTGTTTATGATTTGTACACGAGTATGTTTTATTTTCTACTCCTCACTAATTTTTGCTCTTACTTATGTTAAAATTTTCTTGTGGTACATAGATTACAGCAAGTCCTGTTGCAATCAGAAGAGGAACTAATGGCAAAACGTTCTTCAGCACTTATCAGTGAGGCAACCGCCCCAAAACCTAAGAAAATTGCTTCCAAGATGAAGGTGCAAGGTAATTTTTCCATCCCAGGTTTGACATTTTCATTTTAGAATCACTTTCCCTCGGCTATCCCTAATATTTTCTTTGCTGGCAGTGCGGAAAGTCAAAACAAACCTGGATCCACCTACTGGCTGTAGTATGTCATCTCTTAGTCTTAGAGCACCAGTAATTAAGCTAAACACTGTACGGTATCACTTGAGCAATTTTCAGTCAACACTCTTTTCAAGGTGGCAAGCTCTTAGAAAGACTCGTTTTGCACCTCGTTTACCTGCAAGTCGTTCTTTCTCACTTCAAAGTTTAGCATATGTGCATGCTGGAACACAGTATATAAAACAAGTGTCTGGACTGCTGAAAACTGGCGTTACAAGTTTACGCAATAGTTCATCATCGTATGACACTGTGCAAGGTATGTCTTTCCAAACTACATGCTTTTTTGTTAGAGGTTACACAAAGTAGGATCCTGGTTAACTGGATTTATTCATCTTAGCTGCTGACTTCAACTTTGGTGTACCAGTCATCCGCGCTATGATAAAATCAATATAATATACCACAATCACGAAACAGCCTAGTATCTTTTTGTTCAGCTATGGATAGTACTTTGTAAAAGATATGGTTTTTATGTGGATTGTAGATTGCTTTAGGGGCTCCCTAGTTGTTTAATTGCTTGTAACTATGACATCTGGTTCGGACTTATGTATGGTATTGCTTGGTAATTGCTCCTTTCATGTCTTTTATTAATTTTCAATTTTTTTTTTCTAATGAATCAGTGAACTTATTCCGTTCTCTTTTTTTATTTTTTATTTTTTATTTTTTGCCAACCTTCTTACATCTTTTTGAACATATGTAACTAGAAACATACTGTTGCATTCTACGACTGAAAAGTTCAGCTGAAGAAGACAACAAAAAGATGCAGCCTGGATCTGGTGAAACACATGTCTTGTGAGTAATTTTTCCCTAATTCTCCTGCTTTTCATCTCTAAACTTCTTTAAAACAGTTACTTACAAGGAGGAACTGATAATTCTTGCAGTTTCCCGGATGGTTTGGGAGATGATCTTATCATTGAAGTTCAGGACTCCAAGGGGAAGCATTTTGGCCGAGTCCTTGCACAAGTGGCTACTATTGCTGAAGACTCTGTACTGTTTCAAAACACTGACAATGACATTACTTCTACTTAATTTGTAGTTTTAGTTGATTTAATGGTGCTCATATGAAAGTTGAATGCAGACTGACAAGCTGCGGTGGTGGTCCATTTATCGTGAGCCAGAGCATGAACCTGTGGGCAAATTGCAGCTCTATATAAATTACTCAACAAGTTTGGATGATAATAGGAATCTCAAGGTGAACTAGTCTTTAATTAGCTTAAATTTTGAAATCTGTAGCACATTTTACAATAATTATTTTTAAGAAAGAAAGTTCATTCCATTTATCATTCTTTTCAACTTGGTACTATCTGATGAAGTATCATTGTTTAAGATGAAATTTCAGATTCTTGTGAAATCGTTTTATGCTATTAATTGCATTCTTCTTTCTTGTTCTAGTGTGGTTCCATTGCTGAAACAGTTGCTTACGACCTTGTCCTAGAAGTTGCAATGAAGGTTCAACACTTTCAGCAAAGGAATTTACAATTATATGGTTCATGGAAATGGCTATTAACAGAATTTGCCTCATATTATGGAGTTTCTGATATCTACACCAAGCTAAGGTATTTGGATGTTTTTCTTGTTTCCTTCTTTTGTTGAGTGTTGCAATTCGTTTTCTAGAAGGCTTGACATCTTTTATGCAATTTTTTGACAGGTATCTTTCCTATGTAATGGATGTGGCTACACCTACTGCTGACTGCGTCACATTGGTGCATGAATTGTTAATGCCTGTTGTTATGGAGGCCCGTAGTAGGAGAACATTGAGTCATCAAGAGGTACTATATGTTTTTATTTTTTCTGTTTATAGTTTATAATATGTTCCTCCTCTTATAACGCGGTTGATTGTTTGCTGCTTCACAAGAATCGAATTTTGGGAGAAACCAAAGATCAGATTGAGCAGATTCTTTCTTTGGTTTTTGCGAACTACAAATCCCTTGATGAATCATCATTATCAGGCATTTTGGATGTGTTCAAGCCTGCCACAGGGCTTGCGGCACCTGCACTGGAACCTGCTGTCAAACTTTATACTCTTCTACATGACATATTGTCTCCTGAAGCACAGTCAAATCTATGTCAATATTTCCAGGTTCAGGAATTAAATTTTCTTAATGCTTTACCTATGTTTCTGCATACCTTGCGTACATGTTTTCACTTTCTCAATATTCATATCTGCACAGGCTGCTGCAAGAAAGAGATCAAGAAGGCACTTGGCTGAGACTGATGAATATGTTACTGCTAACAATGAACCCAATTTTATGGACCCGGTTGCTATGTCTACTGCTTACCAGAAGATGACATGTCTTTGCATGAACATTAAGAATGAGATATTCACAGATATTGAGATTCATAATCAACATATACTTCCCAGGTATGTTTTTCCTTTTGCTGTTTTATTTGTTTTAAGCTGGCTCGGAAGGTAAATTTTCAATCATGTGATTGAGCATGGCCAAAAACAGTATTATTGGGATAATTATTATTTAATGTTAAGCTAAGCATGATGCCGGCATTAATTACTTATTCTTGTCGGGATACTCTACAAATTTTGAACTGTGCTGCATACAATGCGTCACAAGTATATGTGTGTACCATTTTGAACGTAAATTGTTGATATAATATGCTCATTCACTTTTGAGCACGTCATACCGGGTCATGCCATCATGCATGTATCAACATCTATATACCTACCAGTGCAGTTTGTCTGATGCAAGATTAAGTCGTCTTCCTTTGTTTGCAGTTTTATAGACCTACCAAATCTGTCAGCATCTATATACAGCACAGAGCTTTGCAGCAGATTACGTGCGTTCCTTCTTGCATGCCCACCTTCTGGCCCTTCACCTCCTGTGGCAGATCTTATTATTGCAACAGCCGATTTCCAGCGAGATCTTGCCACCTGGAACATTAGGTAAGTCTTTTGGTAACAACCATTTTTGTATCAATTTTTCTTTGCACTATTGCAAGCTCATTTATTTTCCTTCCAGTCATGTGAAAGGTGGAGTTGATGCAAAGGAGTTGTTCCACTTGTACATCATGATATGGATTCAAGATAAGCGGCAATCTCTACTTGAGTCGTGTAAATTAGATAAGGTACATTCTTTAAGCAACAACCTTAGTGCGGATAGTTTATATGAAATGGCAGATTCTTACTCTTGCAACGAGATTTCCCTGCTTGTAACTTCATAAATGTACTGGGCCTAACTGATTTGAGCCAAGAAGAGCATATTTTTGTCACCACCATGACTAAGCATGTGATTACTTCTTGTTATTTTCCTTTTTAAATGAATAAAAATGAAATCCACAACTGAGAAAATGCTAAAATACACTAAAAGCATCTTGTAGACTTCAAGTTTTTTTTTTTTTTTCCAAGTAAAATTGTCTGGAACTTGTATAATTGCAGGTAAAGTGGTCAGGAGTTAGAACACAACATTCTACAACTCCTTTTGTTGATGAAATGTATGACCGACTGAAGGAGACCTTGAGTGACTATGAAGTCATCATCTGCCGCTGGCCTGAATATATTTTTGTGCTGGAAAATGTATGTTATTTACTCCAATTTTCATTTTTCTTGTTTTCTCCTAATATTCTACCGCATGCATTAACATGCAACAAATGTGCTTGTCTTATAAAAAAAAATAACGAGTTTTAGAAAAAAGAGACATGGACAGATTTCTAGCTGCTAGTTAATTCTGTTTTGTGCTAGTGATTTTCCAATCAATTTACATCGTGGATTGTTTAACCAAAATTTTGTTGATAACAAGTAATAAATTTCGGACTATATTTCTACACCAGGCTATTTCAGATGTTGAGAAAGCAATAGTGGAAGCTCTGGATAAGCAGTATGCAGATGTGGTATCTCCTTTGAAGGAAAATTTGACACCGAAGAAATTTGGCCTTAAGTACATGCAGAAACTTACTAAACGATCCGTATGCTCCTATACTGTTCCTGATGAGGTAAGCCATAGATTTTATAGTTAATGAGAGTCTCCTCTCAATTTGTATACTCTTTCGAGTCTTTGCACTAAAGAATTTGATTGCTGCTTTCAGCTGGGCATCATGTTGAATTCTATGAAGAGGATGCTTGATGTCCTACGTCCCAAGATAGAGACCCAGTTCAAGTCATGGGGTTCTTGCATCCCTGTTGGTGGAAACACAGCTCCTGGGGAGCATCTTAGCGAGGTCACAGTGATGTTGAGAACCAAGTTTAGAGGGTACCTTCAGGCTGTTGTTGAAAAACTTGCCGAAAATGTGAGTCTCATTTTCATAAGGGCATGGTAACATAATTTTTTATTTTATTTTCAGATTGTATTAGTCAGTCAATTCTCATAGGAATTTCATACCCATCCACCCCACGGCCCCCTTTCAGCAATGAAACAAAAAACCTTGCAACCGCCCATTCATTCACACACACATACTCAAAGTTTCCCTTTCGATCCAAAGTTTCATTTATATGCAGACTGTGTAAGTCAATGCACATTGTCAAAGTTTCCCTTTCGATCCAAACGTGCTGGTTCTGTCATTTTATTGACTGATAGTATCATTGATTCACTTTCCATTGTTTCTATATGCAGACTGTATTAGTCAATTATGCTTGAAGCTTCTCATTCAATCAATTTGAATTTGTTCGAGTAATGTTTTGGTTATACTGTGGAATTGATTTGGTTTGATTTTGGTTCTTTTCTTCAGACCAAATTACAGAACTCAACAAAATTGAAAAACATTCTCCAAGATTCTAAAGGAACAGTAGGAGAGTCTGATATACGAAGCAGAATGCAGCCCTTAAAAGAACATCTGACAAGTGCAATAAATCATGTTCATATTGTTTTTGAGACTCACGTTTTCGTTGCAATCTGCCGATGGTACTGGGATCGGATGGGACAGGTAAAGTTATATAGAATGATGCCGTAAATGGTTTAAATTTTACAATCCAATTTCATAATTTTGCACACCTCTCGTCGCAGGATGTCCTCAGCTTCTTGGGAAACAGGAAAGAAAATAGATCGTGGTACATATGTACCAGAATTGCTGTGTCTGTAAGTAAAAACTTAACAATCTTCTGCTTGTTGAAAAATAAGGTCCCATATTAGTTTATCACAATGTTACACCAATGAAGCACTTACTGAGTTTTGAATCTCTAGATTGATACTTAATGATCTGGTTCTTGCATTGAAAGTTGCATCCAAAGTTTTCTAGACATCTTTTTGCCCAAACCCTTTAATAAAGACTCTTGGAGAACATATTATAGTTCTTAAGACTCCTAAGAATCCTAAACCCTAAACCCTATACACTCTGGAGAACATATTATAGTTCTTAAGACTCCTAAGAACGTATTATAATTCTCAGTAGTGGTTGGACAAGAATGGCGTTTAGGTTTTATTGCGGGTTTCATGCAAAATATCACAAAACTACAGTTGTTTTTGTTCAGAATTAATTTGGAAGTGACCAGAAGGAGAGGGGGAAGGCTTTTTTCCCCCCCTCATTTTAGCTAGGGAAGTGAAGCACTTGGATTGAGAGAGTAGGGGTAGTTCGTTGTCCGATTTACGCGATCTTAACCAAACCAGAAGATGTGTTTATAGGCCATAATTGATGGTATCTCAGCTGGAAATTACATATATCACAAAGTAAACCTTAGCATCAGTCTTAAAACATTGAATTGCTGATGTGAACAACAATTTTAATGCCAACATGTAGGTTACTTTATGAACATCAAATTATTGACAAAAATATAGACGGTTTGGAAATCTTTCAATATCTTAAGGAAAATCCTGAAGGCCATAAAAGGTTTTTCCTTGGGATATTAGAACTTTGGTTATTTGATTTCTCTGTCTCATTCTCGAGGCTGCTTCTTCAGTGTACTTACAAGCAACATCATTTTGTTTTGTGTTTTTATTTTGACATTGTACCTATTTTGTTAATTTGCAGATTCTGAATGATACTTTCGCATCACAGATGCAGCAGCTTGTCGGCAATGCACTCCCAGACAAAGACCTCGAACCGCCAAGGTCTATCATGGAGGTGCAGTCGATGCTCTGTAAGGATGCTGATAATCACAAGGAAAACTCATACTACTACTAAAAACAGTTATTTGGGTGGAGATATGAATCAGCACATTACACCAAAAAGCCTTGGAGATAAAAGTCGCCGCCAAAATGAGATGATCTCAATGGCTGAATTCGGTCATAATACACTTTTTGGGCCACTGGCTCTTACAGTTTTGAAAGGAACAAGCGACTCAACTGCTCTAAATTCATAGCTCTGCTCTCATAAATGTAGATATCCATATATATATATATATAATATTTTTCTATTTATTTTCTTCCTCGGCTGTTTCTCTTCCTCAACATGACTGCATTGATTTTCCTCTGTACATTACTGGCCAAAAGAAATAAAGGGAAAGGGAAAAAAATAAAGGAAAATATATTCTCTGGAATTTAAAAACGTGAAACGCCTAT
>JAQSVH010000011.1:1260788-1275503 GCA_029448705.1 Adansonia digitata | reverse complement strand
GATAAATGGTGAGGGAATGAAGCATCTTATAAGTTAATTAGTATTATAATATGATAAGCCTGTTTTTCATTTTTTTCCCCTATAAAAGTGTTAAAAGAAGAATCCGTTTGAATGGGTGCTGAGATTGATTCTTGTGAAATTAGTTATTATAATGATAAAATTAAAATCAGTAATAAATTATGTGTTTAGATTTAATTATAAAGGTGATGGTGATATAAGAATAAAAAATAAGCATTAAACATATTTGATTAAAATATATGTATATATAATAAATATTTAAAAATTATATTTATATTAATTAATAATTAATAATAATTAAAATTATATTATATTAAATAATAAAATATATAATAAAATAATATTGATATTAAATAATAATTAATAATTACTAAAATATTATTTATATTAAAAAAATAAATATAACAAAAAATAAAAAAATAATTGGATGAAAAGGTAAATGGAAGATTTTCTTCTTTTACCCACTCCACCGGGGTTCAGTTAGTGGATTAAATCTCCTCCCCTTTAGTGACAAAACTCACCTCAAGGGGATTTCCCTCACTTTCGACAAGGTGAGATCTAAAGGACCCTTAAAATATTAAATAAATCTTAAAATTAAAAGAAAAAAAGAAGGAAAAGAAAAGATAAGAAAAAGAAAAACTGAGACGATCAGGCCAAAATGTCCATTCAGATCAGAGCCAAACACAAGTGTCATTTAGCTCATTATTCAGGGTGAGAAAAAGAAATAGCCAGGCAGCACGCGGCAGAAGCGACGGGAACTCAAGAAATCTAAAACCTTATATTGAGAGAAGGGAATGAGTCCCCCCTTCCACAACCTTGGCTTTGCTTTCATAATTCTCTTCTTTTTTTTCTTTATAATTTTCGCATCGAAAGGAAAATAAGAAAAAGTAAGTGGGGTAAAGATTACAGGGCCTTTTTCTTTTTCTCATTCAACAACATATTGTTGATTTTACTGTACCGTGGATAAAGTAAAAACTCTACTATTTTTTTTTCCCTCCCTCTGTTGGCAGCACTGAAAAGGAAACATGGCAGGCAAAACCCTAGCCATTTTTCAACCCCTACTATACTAGTGGCATATGCTTTATCTAAACGAAGAAGCAAAGTAAAAAAAAAAAAAAAAACGGAACAATGAAAATCAATCGAATCAGCAGCAATATTTATCTTCAGCCAGTGGTTGCAGAACAGTGCAGAGATACGTATAATCAGTTCCAAACTTCGAAGCAAAACCTCTTTTCAAAAAAAATAAAGAAAAGAATCTGCCATAATATCTAACAGGTGATCAACATATTATTAAAAAAAAAAAAAAAACCCAGTTTTAAAGCATCAGAAAGCTTGATTTTGACGTATCACAATTTTTGATGAGCCAACGATTAAAGAGGATTTTCCTTTTCAGTTTTCCCCCAGGCTTGAATCAAAGCCAATGACTTGGCTTTTTTGAACATTATATTTCTCCGGTAATAAAAAGAACAAAGAAGAACAACTGATAAATAAAGTCATCAGCCACAGGAGTTCGAAACAAATGACGCCGCTTAAACCCTTTTTTTTTCTTTTGGTTGCTGAAACCCATATTTTTAACATTTAAATATTTATAAGATATATAAAATTATAGGTAGAAAGAGTTTTATGAACCAACAAAAAGCAAATATATAATATAGATGTATTATATTTTTTAAGATTTTTTTATTATAAATATTAATAAAATTTATTTAAATCATCCATAATCTCAATCTCTTTATATTTCATTTTTATTTTTAAATATTTCACCAAAACTTAAAAGAAATTTATACGAAGCCTCTATTTTTTCCTTTAAAAATTTTATTTTATCAAAAGAAAGTCAATATCACATTATAATAAGTTGTCACAGAATAAATGAAAAATAGCATAAAATCTAAAACTAATAAATAAATATTATTACTATAGGAAAAACATTAATTGGAGGAAGTATAATTAATTTTTCACTTAATAATGTTTGGATCGAGAGCAATATTAATTTGTTTACAATATTCACTTTGTTTTATTCAATTTTTTCTACATATATCAAATATTATTAAATAAAAATCTTGAAAAAAAAAGGAAAAAACCGTATGAATCGCCGTCAGGAATCCATTTTCTATTGAATAAAATATAATCAAAACAAAGGTAAGTAATGATCATATTATGATTATGATTAAACAAAAAAAAAACACTGCGTAAGCTAAAACGAAGAGGAAACAGAGCGCGATCATCTCATCTCCATTAATTCACAGTGCTTCCGGAAGAAGCAAAAGTTAAAAAAAAAAAGGTTGAAAAAAGCGAAAACTTTGATTTAAATTCATTAGTAAGGCGGTGGAGGCGGTGGTGCTCTAGCATTTGGAGCCCAAATCACATCTGAACCACCCAAATGACAACCATACATCGAAACACCACAAGAATCTGTTCCACCACCGTGAATACTATCTCCGACCCCATCAGACAACGGCGGCGACTGCCCTTTACCATCATCACCACCAGATGACACCGTGTTTCTCGTTTCTTCTTCTCCTGGTAAACGATGATGTAAAGGGTTGTTAAACGTAGCAGCTACTATACACACGGTGCCAGCAGCTAACAACGAGCCAGCTACGAAACCTCCAACGATCTGCCCTTGAGGACCCGCTAAAGAAATGGAGAACGTGTTCGGCACATGACACGACGTCGTTTGAGGTAGGACCGTAGCGGAGAGGGATAAGATGTCGAATCTGCCATGGAAAGTTATTGTAGCTACTGCTGCTGGAGTAGTCGAAGGTTGACGGAGAGTTACGTTGGAAACGGTTCCGTACCCCGTTAGAATGCAGATGCCAACGTTTCTGCGACGAGAGAAACTCAAGATAGCTTCGACGACGTCGTTTCCACCAGATATTTCGAGAATATAAGGGCTCATGGAAGGGTAGGGTTCACGAGTGATGATGGCGGTTGGTTTTGGCTTGTTTTTGGATCCTGGAGGACGACCTCTGGGTCTGCGAACGACTTCAATGCTAGCCCCATCGCCGCCGCCACCGCTAACACCAGGAGGAGGCGTAGAGTTATGGGTGGCGGAAGGGTGTTTGGGGGTAGGGGTGGTGTTGGTGTCATCGGAGTCAGGGGCTTGGGATTGGGGGGCGAGTTGGAAGTGATGAGAGAAAGGGTGGTTTTGATGGTGGTGGTGCTGGTGAGGATGGTGGAGTTTTGAGAACATATTGTTGGGGTTTTCACTTTCATTTTGGGGTTCTACATATTCACCTTTCATGCTGTTTGAGGTGGGATTCTTTTTAATATATTTTTTTTCAATTTAAGAAAAGAAAACAGATTTCTTTTGTCTATACGTATGATTAGTAAGATTTTGGATGTGAGATTTCTTTTGTAATAAAATAAGGGAAGGAGCGAGGTGAGCGCCAATGGGAGGGGGAAAGAAAGAAAAATTGTTAAAGAGAGAGAGTGAAAGAGATAGAAGGGGAAAGTGAAAAGAAAGAAAGAAAGAGGATAGAGAAGTGGAGTTTGGATTTGTTTATAAGGGGAATAATAATAATAATAATAATAACAAACGGTAGCGAGGGCGGGTGTGAAGCTTGGCTTGGTAAGCTTGGAAACCAAGTAAAGACCAGTTAAATAGGGTCCGATATGAAAATGAAAGAAAGAGAGACGAAAGTCGGCAAAATGGGATATTGGTAAACCCGTTACATATCGGGCGGGCCATATTTGGTTTTCAAAATTTTCAAAAATTTTAAATAAAAGTATTACATTAGTTAAATAGGTTTTGACTATTAATCTAAAGTTTATTTTTTAAATGGATCAGGTTTTCATCAGAATATTTATGATCAAGTTTAACTTGATCCGATTGGATAATTACTAATATATATTTAATATTTATAATATAATAATAATAATAATATATTATATATTTTAACTTGAACTCTTAAGGACAAACTTATGTCTTGTGTATTTAAATTTGTTATGTTGTTATTTAATATTTATTTTAAATAAATTGTTAGTTAATATTTAATATTTAATATAATCATTTTTTTTATTTTTATTGGAAAAAATTATATGAATAAACATGAATTGCTATGTTAAAAAAAATGAATGACCTAAATATATAATAAAACTTATTTTTTAAATCAAATCGTTAAAACTTTTAATACTTTGTCCAAACTTAACGGAAATTCCACTTCGTCGAAAGGTTATTATGAATCGATTTAAAGTATAAACACATGATTATGAATTGAAATTATTTGAATCCAAGATTTCTGAGAATATTGTTTAATATTTAGCAGTCTTGGATGGGAGGCTTCAATGTTTAAAAAACTTATCGGAAGTCAAATTAATGTGATATTAAATCATTTATTCAATCAATTCATGTAATTGATCGATTGAATTAATCACTTAAATTAAATAAAAATTTTAACACTAAATAAATAATTTTATTAAATATTAAATATAATATTATTTTATTAAATATTTTAATAGTTAAAAATTAAAATCTCATCACATTTAACAATTTTTTTTAATTTTTTTCAATTATCTCTTACTTGCACAGTTTTCGGGTTCCATAATATATTGTATAGGCTGGAAACTTATGGGAAGCTGTCTGTTGTCTTGTCTTGAGGTCTCAGCTCACTTTGACTAGAAGGTGGTTTGTTTTAGACTCTATAAATTTGGATAAAATACAAAAAACATAATTAAAATGTAATATAAAATTCAAATATAATAAAATATATTATAAATATTAAATATTAAATATTAAATTTTATATAAATATATATAATTTTAAACACATTTAATAGGGGAAAATTAACAAGTACATGGACGGCCAAAATTTTCTTCTGAAGTCCCATGTGCTTAAATTAAAATATTAAAATCGCTGGAGGTTGTTTTTTTTGAAGGATTACATGTACTACTTAGCGGATTTGATAAAGATTGAATTCAAGGCCTATAATCATTTTGCTTAGAATGCACAACTTGGATTTTTATGCAATCCCAAAAGTCAAGGGAGAGAGAGATTATTTGTAGTCTTTCTTCTTTTTTGGTTAACCAATAAGAAATGTGGACAGTAATCAATATCAAGTGGACCCAAGCAAATTCTATCTCATGCTGCAAAAAGCCATTTTGCTAAACTGGTTTAGTTAAATTATTGTTTAACTTGCTTAATGATGACAAGTTGAGAATATTTTCAAAGGAAAAAGAAGTATTAGATTATTGGATGTAAAGCATTTGGTTTTATCAAAATGAAGATAAGGTCCCTGAGTAAGAAAAGGGTGAAGGCCGATAGGAAAATTGTAGGCAAAAAGCCCAACTACTCGGACTGTATTGTTGCTGAAAACACAAAGGATGTCATTGATGAAAGCCCAAATTTTACAGCTTCAGCAAGGGAGACGCCCGCTCCCGTGAGCCAATCTGCTATTTTCAGGCTTTTGACAAGAGGAGGCCATTCCGCTCTTGGACCGGCAAACCGGGGAAATCTGGCAGGAAGTTCGGCAAGTTCAGCTGCAAACAAGGAGGTGGAATTTCATGACTAGGAACTCAGTATAACACAAATATATATATATATAAGACATTAATGTGTCAATTTAAATGACATAAATTATTAATACATCAAAGTTGATATAAACATATAATACCTTAAATATAATTATGACACTTAAAAATATAAGAACATAAATATACAAACTGTCAGGTCTGGTATTAAGCCTGCATACAAGCTCATATAGCAAGGAAAGTTTGTTTTTTAACAGAAATTGCCACGCAAGTTTTAAGGATTTCCGAAAGAAGGCTTATAACAGTTCTATTCTTGCAAGAAGATATATACAAAATTCACGCAAACATCAAACCGTACTAGATTGTCAATACAAACACTGGTAATATA
Organism: Adansonia digitata; assembly: GCA_029448705.1. NCBI lineage: Eukaryota > Viridiplantae > Streptophyta > Magnoliopsida > Malvales > Malvaceae > Adansonia > Adansonia digitata. The sequence goes on along the minus strand of JAQSVH010000011.1, from coordinate 1,269,628 downwards.
ATATACAAATCAGATAAATTTCATCAGATGATGCACCACTTAAAAATATGGAGTGGTTTAACAAAATGTATAATCTGGTGAAGAAAAATAAAGTACAATCCAGGAGCCAACAAATATGAACCATATGGGAAAATAAATGGAGATTTCACCTTGTCATATTGGAGCAGCATATGAATTGGCCTGAGTAACATATCTCACCCATCGATTTGGATTATAGGAACTAGATTTCTTTGCTATCTGCAAGTATTTCACCTGCACCAGGAGAGCAATTATTGACATTGGGATATTGGAGGCACTTGAAAGACAGAAATAGGATTTAGAAACATTGCTGAGACTTGAACCATAGTCCACTGTGCTATCAAACTGCTTGTGAGTCGGCTTTTACCATTAATAACAGCCCTTTTGTTGTTAACTTGAAATCATCTTATGAGAGAATTCAAGATGGCAAAAACAAAGACCTGATTGGTGATATAGCTATTCATAAGAGTTATGACCCTGGGCCAATTGGCCAAAAACTTGGAATATCCATTAAGAAGACAGGCACTGATCAGACAAAAAATGTAATTGCTCCATGGACATGGAAAATATTTCAATGAGACATAAAATGAAGAAATAAAAATTGGGAATTCCTAAATTAGAGCCTGCTTCTTCATTCTAAACTTCTTCAATCCCAGGCCTTATCATAGATCTGATTAGAACTTTATCTTTTATTAGCCAGAATATGCTAGTCACAGTCCTCAAGGCAACTAGCACTAAGAGTATTTTTACTTGAAGTCTTGAAGCATTATACATTGGTATTGTGAAAGTCATGCTCACTGGTCCAGCTTCCTTTGTGAATTAAACCATAATTATTTGATCAATGAAAAATAAATTTAGAACATTCTCAAATGAACTTATCACATTGAGAAAGAAAAAAATTAAAAAAGAAGGTTATTTTTGAAAAAATAAATTATGGATAATGCATACCATGCGATTCCTGTGAAAATGTCAACTTTGCGCGAAGTGTATGCTCAGCTCCACCAACAATCTGGCAAGCACTACAAAATGATGATTATTCTAAAAGGGAAATTTGCTTCCACATAGTTTAATTATTTGATGGTCAAACCTTCTCAAAGCTTCATTAATTTTTTTTCTACCTTCTTTAAACCCCATTCAAGTTTCTTGTTTGCTCCTTTGAAATCTGTTCTTTGTCCAGTAGCTCCGGCTTCCAACTCAAAACTAGCTCTAAAAATACCGAGTACAAAAGATGTAATCCAAAGAAATATATATAGATATTTGTGTGTCTCTGTGTGTGTGTGTGTGTGTTTATCCCACCAGATAAGATAGTGACCAAGGGAAAAGGAAAATACCTTGCAGTACATTTAGGAAGCGGCATCGGTGCAACAATTGTGTTTGCAGTAATGTTTGAGGGGAAATCTGCTCGTACTTTAAGAATCACTTCAGCCTAAAATGTCAATAGCAAAGCATAAATAATTGAAAAAGGAGTAATGCTCTAAAATTTCCAGTCTATTCTAGAACTAAATGAATTATTTATAGATGAAACATCTTATTATTTATTTAGGAAGTATTACATGATTATGGAATATGGGAAAAAGGCATATAATAGAACCATCATGACGCATGGAAATCAAAAAAGACAACCTCACCTTCAGATGTCCCGCTTCTTCAATTAAACAGTTAATATGAAAAGGAGGCTTGAATTCCTGTGTCATTCGGCAGTTCATCACAGGAAATTCACCATCTGGTGGTGCCTGAAATACAATAGCAGAATCAAACATGAGGCAAAATAGTGCGAACATATTTAAAAGTCTCTTCAATCTCTGCACAATTAACTGGCTGCTATCATCTAATTTCACTCACCAGGGCCAGAGTCTTATCCATATCGAAACTATCAAGACGCACTGATTCATGAAAATTACAATCGTCAAGTATAACTGGCGCAGCACCAGGTGATCTCCTATAATCTGCCACAACAAGCAGACACTAGAATGACAAATCATTGGATTGAAATAGTGGGTGAAAGGTAGACATACAAAGTAGGTTAAACCGATATTTCCAAGAACAGTCATATCGATGATAATAGTTGCAACGTGTTAAAGTTGAGAATCATGGCTCATATACACTAATCTTCTTGAATGTCAAAGCAACCTTAAGAAAAACAGTGGTACTAATTAAAAAAATTAGAAGTACCTCTATGGAAACACAAATCTGAAAAAAAAAATGTATAACCAGTAGGAACATGAGAAGGCAGTACCATAGACTGATCCTTCTCCTCTTCCTATGCTCAGGTCTTCAATAAGAGCTAATCGGATTTCTGGATTTCCTGTCAGATAACTTTTCATTTCAATAGTGCCATCAATCTCGGAAGTCAGTATATATCCCTGTTTAAAACATCATAAAATTGGTTCATAAGTCACATGCAGTAGTATGTCGAAGCATGCTCGTGGGTGGTCCGTAAGCTTTTTGTTTAAAAAGAATCATTACCTGCAAATAAACAACAGAAGGGAGAGAGCGAGAGAGACAGTAAATAAGCTTTGAAAATAATGAGGAGAGAAAGAACATATAACAGTTACTTTATTTTGTTCAAAAAGAGCGAATGAGAATAGATAGATAAAACCAATAAACTTACTGAATGCCAGTTGGTTTGACACCAATTCAACTATAGACTTTATGCATCAGTATTAGATTATAAAATGTCTAATAACTAGAAATATGAACGCGTATGTGAATTGTACATAAACGTATTTTGTATTTATTACTATTCTAAATTTTTTTCTTAACATATCGTATCTCTATTGTGTTTTCGAAGTATACTTAACAAATTTTGTTTTCTCTTTCATCATATCCTCCTTTATCTATGGATTATTTTGGCAAGTTCAAAGAGCGAGCGGTTTTATGGATTCCTGCCTGCAATAAATTCAATGCAAATGTGATACCTCAGTCGAATAACCAAAACATCAGGATTCAAAGTTCAAATACCTATTGGTCTTTGGTGAAGACCATGATCATCCTGTCTCATATTTATCAAAAGTATATATCACAAGGAAGAAAACATGGTAACATTTTGTATGAAAAGATAGCAATCACTTAGGAAAAAGGACAAAAAGAAAAAAAAAATTGAAAGAAAACTCCCACTGTCATAGAACGAAGCCAACGTTGTCTTGGAAAACTGCAAACAGAGTGATTGATCGGTTAGATCAGAGACATATGTGAGCAATGAAAAGAGTCGACAGGCCGCGGCACCTTAATGGCTTTGTTGCTGATACCAAGCAATCGAGCTTTGGAACCTGAATGTACGTTTCGATATCAGAAAATTAAACCTTTCATCCTCCTACAGTCCTTGAATTTATGATTATTAATTTTCTTAGAAAAAAAGATTACACTTTAGGGATTAACCAGACACTTTATTACTGTCTGTCTTTTTGTTTATAGATTTTGTTAAAGGTAGCCTTTAAAATTACTCTATATAATAGTTTTTAAAGAATAATATTATCACCTACAACGTTATATGACTAGTAAGTACCGAAACGATATTTTTTTAAGATACATTAATATATTATTTATAATAAAAATATTATATTAAACGTAATAATTAATAATTTTTATTATTAATTATTTTTCAATGCGTATTAAACAAAAAATATTATCACATATAATACTCTTAAAGAATTTTTTTAAGCAATTTGCATATATATTTAAATTTGGAAACCAATTAGCAACAGTAATGGAACTGCTCTTATAATATAAAATATATGAAATTTCTCAAAACGTAATTAATATTTATAATAGGGTCTTTTATCTCCATGTTGGCAAATAAGTATATTATATGCATTATACTTTAAAAATATTTAAGTTCTTTTATTATTATTACTATAAGGTAAAGAAAAGAAAAGCTCCTATATTAATATTAAACCATGTTGTTTTTAACTTAAAAGCTATTTTCCATTTTAATTTCGGTTTATATGACAAAGCATAATTACATTGCTAATAATTTACTGCTATCAAATCAACAAAAAATCAAACACTGCCTACCAAAAACCCATGACCACTTTCGTTGTCCGACCCAAAAACCGGAGCCCTTTTACTACCCGCCCCTCGGACCAGTCCGGATACTCGATTCTCCGCCGCATCATTCAAAGCACGTTTCAAGGGCGCAATCTCCTCCCCGTCACCGCTCCATTGCATCACCAAGACTCTCTTGGTCCGCCTGCCAACCGTCGTCATCTCAGCCCGAACAACCTTAGCCTGCACCGCCCTGACCGCCCGACTCAAATCCCGGTTCAAACCTGGCCTGTCCTCGCAGCAAACCGTAGCCTTCAACAACTTCCCTTCGTCGTCACAAAAGCTCAAAGTCGCCTCGTCGCATTCCCCTGGAAACGACCACGACGTCTCAAGCTCTGGTTGGCTGTTACTGCAGCCACCGTCACCGTCACACTGCCCTGCTTCTTCCGCTTGCCTCTTTAGCTCCCTCACGTGATGGACGGCCTCCGCCAAAAGAGAAGCCTTATTCATCTGTCCAAAATTTTTTTAAAAAAAATTAAATAACGTTAATTAATATAATTGTAGTTTACTATGCACATGTTTTTCATTTTTGTTCTGTTAAGAACCTTGGCAGTGTTGGGGAGGAGAGAGCGGAGAGTCGAGAAGTGGGCGTTGATATGCTGCCGGCGTCTCCTTTCAGCCTCCTTGTGACTCTTACAAGCTTCCGTTGATTTCCTCTCTGACAACGTCTTGATCGAATCGTCACCCTCAGTTAAGTTGACCGGGATGTTGTTGTTCTCCAACCCACCGAAGCTTTTCAGAGGAAACATTTTTCCCTGACGATATTAGGGTTAAAGAAGAAGAAGAGGCGTTAAGGAGAAGTAAATAGAGTGAAGCAAGACGAGAACTATAGTTTACGAGAAGTGAAAAGTAAAAGAAGAGAAAGAAGAGAAATATCTTGTTACAAAAAGATGAATTATCGTTACCCGATGTGGGACTTGGTTAGAGTAAAAAACAAAAAACCGAAGGGAATTTTAACTTATTATTAGTAAAAAACAGAATAATGGTCAAAACTCGATGAATTTGACAATTTACGACTAGCACATGAATGAAAAGGCAGGCTGGGAGAATCATTTTATTTATTTATTTTTTCCTGAAAGTTAAGCCTAGCACGGCAGCAAGAGTGACTGCGGCGCAGACAGCTTTAGCCTGAGAAGATGAATCATGGAAATGGTGATACAGCCGACATTAGTAATTCGCTTCAAAGTTCACACGCATTCCCTCATTCCTTTTTTTGTTCTGTCTCTCTTTATATTGCCGCTGGCTGCTGCTCTCACTTAGCATATAAATTGAATTATTGTTTACAATGATCAAAGCCTGCTTCAGTTGAATCAGTTCATCTTTGATGTCACTTTTGTCAGTCAGGTTTTCATGTTTAGAATCGGAGATCACTTATAAATAATAATAAAAAGATTACACATTTTATTTATTATTTAAAGCAAAGAAGTTTTTTTAATTGGAGCGAGGAAACGGAGGAAGAGGGAGAATATGTAAAAAGAACAGAAAAAAAATGCATGTGACAGTGAGATTGTTGGGTGATGCCCCAACAGATCCTGAAAGAGTGTAGAAAAAAGGTGAGATCAATATCTGATGGGGCAGAGTAAGTGACCCTGATTGACCAACATTGCCAAAACGATATGCTTCTTCCTTTCCTTTCTCATACTAACTTCTTTAAAAAACCCCTATGAGGCTGTCACCATGACATTTCCTCGCTGCAATCGGCATTTTTCTATGCCACTGCCAAGTTGTGTCTCAATTGCTTAAGCTTTAGCTTCGCATAAATTAAGATTTCCTTGTTTTTATACCCACAGTAGGTCCATTTGAATCAACTGTAAAATTGATTACTATAGAGATTGAAAATAATAATCGTAAAATTAAAATCAGAGGTAAGCATATTAATGATTATATAAGAATCTATTACTAAATTATTAAATTATTAAAATATATACAAAAATAATTTATTTATATACTTTTATATTAATTTGTTTCATTATTATCTCATTGATTCATATTTTTTTATCCAAACACGTCTTACAATGAAATTTTAATTTTAATTGAATAAAATTTGAATACAAATAATTTTTTTTAAATATCAATTTATTTGAATATAATATAAATAAAAATTCTAAAAACAAAAAGAGGGAATGTCCTTTTTAAGGCAAAAAGGGCACTTCAAACAGTGTCGTTCAAACTTACGGATAATTTCAAAAGCAGAGCTGAGTGAGCAGTCCCACTTTCTGTAAAATTTGTGCGAGCAAAGGCAATGTCACTTAGAGTCTTAACCATAGTTGTCGGTATCATGTCAGTATCGATCATATCAATCGATATGTATCGATTTTGATATATAACAGTATTAGAGTATCGACGATAGTTAATTTTGTATCGACCGTACCGATAGACATCAGCTTATTTCGGTGATATCGGCTAAAAATAGCTATACCGACCGGTACATAATATAAGCTTGTAAAAAAATTAAACTAACACTCATCTTAAATCTAATTAATATTATATATAATTACCTATAAATTTAATAAATTTTAGACATAATTACTCATAAATTTAATGATTATTAAAAATATTTCAACTTTACTACTTAACTGATATTGATTATTTTATATTTGATGAATTTTTTTATAGAATATTATATATATTGATGAATATTTAATATAGAAAATTTATTTAATATCATTTATTTTATATTTAAAAATATTTTTCATATATGTAAATTAAAAATATCGATAAACTAAAAATGATACACCGAAATATACTGATATCGATATGTACTTATACCAAAATAAAAATGATATGCCCACCGATACGGTACGAACTGATCTTAACCCTTTTTCAACCTTTCGGTTGCTTTATAACCAATTTTTAAACTTCACTCTCCCACCCTTCGCTACAAAACAGCAATGGCGTGAGCGGAAAAGCGAGAGCGAATAAATAAAAAGAAAAATAAAAAAGAAGGGGGAAAACTAGTTGTTTGTACGGTTTTAATAAATATTTTTAATAATTACTATGTCAAATGTCAATATTAGTACAACAAACCATCCTAAGCTAAAAAATATATATTATTTTTGAAATTCAATTTTCCTAAAGTTATCAGAAATGTAGTTACAAATTGAACATAATCAAAAGGTTGAATTATCCATTCAAGGATAAAGATGTAATTTTATTTTATTAGAAATATATATTTTTTAAATATAAATATGATGCGCAATATTAAAATTTTATGAATTTATAAATATTTTTATCGAATATTTTTATTCGATTTAGGTTAATAAGTAATTAGATAATAAAAAAAATTGTAAATATAACTAATTATAAGTTGTAACTTTAACAAATCATAACTAATAAAAAAATATTGTAATTTAATAATAATCAGTGTAACGATAACCATCCATAATAATATCTTTTTGTGTTATCGAGCATAAAATATCATGACTTGATAATAAATAATTGAAAAGTGTAATAAATATGTTAATATCATTTATAGTTATTTAAAAAGTGATCAAATAAAAAATAATATTACTATTTTGTATTAAAATAAGAAACTAATTTTTCTGTCTCTATTATGCTTTATTTGCTGCTCGAGCACCAAGGCCCAGCTGGTGCCAACGGTGCTCAGGCAAACGGGCCCAGCTGGTGCCCGGTGGGTTCCAAAGAACTTTTGAGCCATGCCATTAACAAATAGCAAGAGTATATCATTCAATCTATTGCTATTCGCAAGTAACATTTTTCGTTGAGGCTACCAAAGAAAATTACCCTCTTCTAGCATCTTTCATTATGCCGATTATCTCCATAGAAGCCTCCTCTATGCATCATCCTAGGCAAAAGGAAAACTGTTTTCCCAAAGATGAATTGGCCATCCTCAGCTAGTCTTGTAATTATTTGATAAGCAGACTGCTATTTACTCGGTAACTCATATTTTCAGTATAGTAACAATGTAATAGAAGATTATCTTTCCCAACTTAGTCTTGTTACCAAGATTTCTTGCTCAGCGATCGGTGCTAACCATAAAGGTTTGACCTAGAAACATATGCTTCTATAAAGTTCAGAGATTTAGGTTTAATTTAGAAGTGCGTGATCACGAAGTGAAGCAAACACACCTGATCGAATCAGAAAAAAGTCTTGGTGGCCTGGGATCAATCTCTCATTTGCTAGGTCAAGGTATTCATCCTTTATTTATTTGTTTGTTTATTTTCTGTTCAAATGTTGGATTAGATATTGACTTCCTAAAGAAATAATCTTTGAAATCAAACATCAATCATAATTTCCTTCTTTCACTAATAGAGTAATTACTTGAACACCTTACCAAATATCCAAAAATCAGTAATAAGATTGATGAAAAAAGAAAAAAAAAAAAACTTTGTATCAATTTCAAGGTGAACATCAAACTCTGAAAAGTGAGGATTTGACTGCTAGGCTCTAAGAATCTCAACCAGGGCTGGGGGAGAGTTGCATAGGACTACGTGTAAATCGATTTAATTAGTTTAATGAATAAAATTTAATTGAGTTGATTTGATAGTTATGTCGATTTTTTATATTAATTTATTTGATTAATTTGATTAGTTGTTAATTAGTAAAATTATTAATTAAATTGATTAAATTAATCAAATTTTTAATATTTAATATTTAATAATTATATATTTATATATATTAATAGCTTAATTAAATCCATAACCAAATCAAATATACAACAAACTAGCCCAATACCCAATAAATGGATTTAACGGAACTAAACGACCTAATCAAACAAAATTTGATTGATTAGGTTAATTCGAGTATGGTCAAAAAAA
>JAQSVH010000011.1:1246033-1257886 GCA_029448705.1 Adansonia digitata | reverse complement strand
AAATTAGTTTCCTATATTTCTCTAGGATTATGTTGGAACTTTAGCATTATGCACCGTGCTCCTTGCGAGTTTGACACAGAACATAGAACTTATAAAGTTGGGACTGTGAATGAAATGGACTAGAGTGCCTTTAGTGGCAATGAAAATAACTAATTTTTCACCCTCACTGAATAAAATCTGATACATCGTACTAGAGTTTGGATGTCTAGGCTAGTATATGATTTTTATTCTTTCCCTTGAGTTTGCTGTTGGGGTTACATGCCCAGTTGGGATATTATAAGCTATTACCCATTCATTGTTAACTTTACTTTGTAATGTTTGGGTCTTTTCTTTCCTGGTCTGCTTGCGATGTAAATTAGTATTTTAGACAGTATGGTAATTGTGTAAGCAGAATCCTGATCAGCTTTGTTGCCATTAGAATTACCCCTTGTGGTCTGAGTTTGTGGAATATGCTTTAGATATTATGTCCAGAGTTCTTTTCCTCCCTTCATGGTAGTCTAGCATATATGGCTTCAAATGCCTCCATTGAAACTGCATGAACTCTGGAATCACATTATAGCTAAGTTTTTTATTGTTTAATAAAAGTATCAAGCTTCAGCATACCGAAATATTGATTTTATAAAGTACCAAAAAAAAAAAAAGAGAGAGAGAAGACTTCATAAATGCTAGCCTGTGAATGAAAGGGGTCCAAACCTTATATGTATTTACTGGTCCCCTATAGTGCTTTTTTAAGAAATGATTTTCTTTTCTCTAATTTGGTCATATATTGTCTTATTGAAGAATTTCGTCCCATCCATCATGATTGAATCCTTTTGTCTACATCTTTAATTTCAAGCTTGTTCACTTTTGTTTGTATTTTAACTCGTTATTTCCTTTAATTAGCTTGTATGCAATTTTTTATTGCTAAATCTTATTAGATCTTGACATGACTGTTGGCCCTGAAAATGATAGTTACCTTTGGGACGAATGGAAAGAGAGACACAAGGTGACATCTGAAGATCTTTCCACAAAATTATTGAATCTGCGGTTTGTCTCGCTTGAGGTATTGCTAATATCCGCTTAGTATTTTAGCTATTTTAGGTTAAGTCTTGGAATGACAATTTCCTCAACAACCTCTTGGTGGGTTCAGGAAGCAGTGAGAACTGGTTTAAGCGTTATGGTTTCTTATTCCATTTGATTCAGTGCGTCGGATTTATCTAATGTGGAAGTTCTTGGGGTTGCCACTACCTTTGACTTGCACTGTGTTTGTCTAGCATTCAGAAAGACGATACCTTAGTTGTCCTGTCTCCACGTTTCAATGTCATTATAAATTTACAGTATTTATTTGCAATGTAATGATTTTGCTCTAAATTTGCCAGCTTACAAGGAACAAGCTGTTTTCCGCTGGGGAAGTGGTGAAATTGCTATATGGGGATGCAGCTTTTGTTATGCTTTACATCTTTTGTCCTTCCTTTTTGTATGTGATTGTTTCAGTCATCTCTTTGGGCATTTATGTAGTTTTTTTTTTATTATTTTTACATTTAGCTTGCATGCAGCTTAGAGAACTGACTCTTCTTTATTCAGTTGGGGACTGCAAAGTTGAAGAGAAAAAAAAAGAAACGAACGAAACTAAATCTGTCATGCATTACATCTTAATTCTGTTGACTGCTTAGTACACTTAGTAGCCATCTATATCATGGCATATGTATGTAATCCATTTATCAGACATTTTTTTTTTCATTCATTGTCAGCTGCCACGGCAGGAGAATTCATTTGATTGTGGCCTGTTTTTACTCCACTATCTGGAGCTCTTTGTAGCTGAAGCTCCTCTTAACTTCAATCCATTCAAAACAACCAAGTTCTCTAACTTTGTAAGTGGCCTGCAGAGTCTTTTGATTTTGGTTTTTTTTTTTTTGTTCATAGTGCAATTGATGCAGAAATTTGTAATTTTCTAATTCCATACGAAGGGCTTATCCTAGTACCATATGGTTTTTTTTTAACATATGTTTATTTTTATAGTTTTAAGTTTTAGAATTTTATTTTCTATTCCATATTTGTCCAGTTTGCAGTTGAAGTGTAAATGCTTGAATATGGAAATGTTCTGGACTTTGATTCTTAGGACCAGGGACCAAGTAAAAGGTTATTTAAGATAAGCTGAGGATATCACCGATAGACTATTTGTGATCAGTCTTTTATTTGTTGTGTTTCTGATTAATCAATCAGCCATAGTTTTATAATGTTTTTCCTTTGTTCTCTTTCCCAGCTTAATTTGGGTTGGTTTCCACTTTCCACCTGCTGAAGCATCTCTAAAGCGCACTCTAATCCAGAAGTTAATTTTTGAACTCCTAGAGATTCGTTCTCGGGAAATCAGTTCATCTGATTGCAGTCATGAACATCATTCATCTAAATCTCCTGAAAAGATTGAAAATGAAAATGGGTGTGAAGTTTATTTCGGAGAGTTTCAGCACGGAAGTAGCTTGTCATGGGAATTTAGATCCCCAAGTGGGACAAGGTTTGAAATGACTCTGTTAGCCCCATCTTCTATGGAAAATATCAATAGTAACAATGATTCTGGCTTGGTTTTTAGGGAGTTCTTTGAGCCAGGAGTTACAACAGGACCTTTGCTTGGATGATTTCCATCTTTTAACCAGCAGTCATCGTATTACAATATGAATGACGCTATATCACCTAGTGAGGTATTGAATTTCGTTATTCTAATGATAATATTTTTTTCTGCCCAATTAGGTCGTAAAATGCACTTGGTGTGTTGATAACTAGTTAATTACTTCGTTACTACCCTCTTGCTTTATGTTAGAGACTCGTACACACCAGATAAACGGGGAATACTTCTATTACAGTGAAAATGGAGGAATAGAGGGATTTCTCTGTATCATATTCATTATTCTAAGTTCTCTTGGGAATTAACTCTTGCAGTGAATATTTTTATTTCCATATTCTATTTACAGCAAGATGTGTCAACTGGTCAACATTGGTTATTTAGCTTCTGGAGAAACTGGTTTTCCGCAGTTCACTGGGATCACACCTTCCTGTGAAGTTGCATATTAATCGAGAGTTTTTGTTATGGGCAGTTCATGGAATCCTGGAATTTCCTTGCAAGGAGAGCAAGAAGTCGACACATCGCTTGAAACTTCTCGTGCCTTTGATGATGAGGATGATGTTGGGATCATTTAAAATAACCCCGTTGAGGATAATCTAGATCCAATTGAAAAACAGGATACTGATCAGGAACGACATCAGTTAAGTGGAAAATGTGGAGTATCTACAGAAGGTTGTCATGCCTGTCACCATTGAGGTGCTGCGACCTTATTAACAAAGTTTCTGGAGCTTCCGAGGACACTGACAAGATTCACGATAGCACTGAGGATGCAGACCTTCCCTCCAAAGATAATTTGCCTGTATTGTTTCGTCAAAATCCTGGTGCAGCAGTGAACCAGTCGGATCTGGATTCCGAGCTGGTTGAAAAGGATGGTGAAATGGTTGAGAACAAGGAGGCCGGGGGTAAATATGTGCAAATGATTGGTGACCTTCCATCCCAAGATAATTCGACTGTATCATCGCATCAAAATCCCAGTATGGTGTTGAACCAGTTAGATCGGGATCCTGAACTGGTTGAAAAGAACTCTGAAACCGTTGAAAAAAAGGAGGCTAGATGTGGTGATGTGCAAATGAAAAGTGATGATCTTCCATCTGAAGATAATTCAACTGTATTGTCACATCAAAATCCCAGTATGGTGTTGAACCAGTTGGACCAGTTTTCCGAACTAGTTGAAAACAAGGAGGCTAGAAATGATGCCATGGTTGATGATTTGCAAGTGATGGATGATGACCTTCCCTCTGAAGACAATTCAACAGTATTGCTGGTTCAAAAAATTCCAGGTATGGCGATGAACCAAATGAATTAGAATTGTGAAGCAGTTGAAAACAAGAAGACAGCCATAGGTGATGATGATCCATCGGCAGAATTAGGTGGACAACCAACTGCAAAAAGGATGCGGCTTACGCCTTCCCTGGAAGAGGAGAAAATGGACCGATGAGAATGCAATGGAAGCCTGAGAATCCATTTTTTGTAAGTAGGACAGGATGGATTTTGTCGTTCAACCTTATAATATTAATATTGTAGGAATCCAAATCTCACTAGGTATTTATGTGCCCGCGCTGTTAATAGCGTTTGTGGCTGTGCCTCTCTGTTGGTCTAGGACTAGGAGGATGGGGTGAGGGCAGTGGCAGTGCCAGAATTGTTTTGGATAGATTTCCTGCGATTATAGCTTATATATATATATATATATGTATATACGTATATGTATGTATATTAACAAAGAGTAATCCTAATTCAGAAATTTTGAATGAAAATGGTCTGTGCCATTCTTGTATATGGCAGCTGCAGACTCCGCAATTTTATTCGAATTTTCGTAAGTAATTCTGAAGCTACACTATCAGGTTTCAGGTAAAGAAAGTGAAATAAATGTGCGCAGAAAATTATTTTTGAAAAAATGAATTTATTCTTTAAATGATTTTGAGTAAAATGTTTTTAGTTGTTTTAACATTTTTTTTTTCAAATTATCTATATTAATATAAAGCATCGATTTTTTTACAAATGTTTTCTCGACGAATTAACGGACGCGAAATTGAGATCAAATAATTTTACCAAATAAACGGAAGCGAAGCGAGTCGCATTAAGGGAAAAAAAAATGGTGTTGATTCTTCCCCTCTCCTTTCCGTTTATTAAAGTAAAAAAACAAATAAGTAAATAACTCCTTTTTGCGTGTTAATCTTCGAGCCGTCCGATTGTGCTACGCTTTCTCGGTCGAAAATGCACACTCTATAAAGCTGCTCGCATTAGAACACCGCTCTAAACACTCTTTTACTTTATGTCAGACGCTGCGCTCTCTTCTCTCAGTCTGTGCACTTACTTTACTCTGACTCACCACTGCCATTTCTGACTTCACCAGAAAACCCCCTAAAAGATTCTGATTTTTGAGGAATTAGAGTAATGGATTCAGTATCGTACAAAACCAAAAATAATAATAACAATAATAAACGAAATGAAACGAAAAGAATGAAGCAGTGGCACAACTACAATGACCAGATTCCTCAATCACGAGGAAGAGCATTTGTAGCGCTTTAGTCCCTATGTAGTCCACTACTAAACTAATAACTTACCACAAGGATTTTGAATGGGAATAATCAGCCCCCCAAGTTTCTATCTTCCCCCTCCCCCACCCCAACCCCCCCTATTTATCCGCTAAATTACCGCTAAGAATTTTAAATCCAACAACTATTAATTTACAATCACACGGTGATGATGAGCACACAATTAATAATAATAATAATAATGCCAGCTTCAAAAACACAGCTGGGCATTACCAAGTTATAAAACAGAAAGTAGACGCAAATTAATCCCACTAATTATTTGGGGCGCCACCTTGAACAATTGGCTTCTCACCATCTTTCTTGTCATTGCCACTCCCCAAGTGAGACCCACTTCCACTCTGGTGAGCTCCCAATTCCTCCAATTGTATGGACGACATTTCTTCCTCAATTGGAAGGGTGAGTTTTGAGCCCTCCAGAGCGACGCCAAGAACAATGTTTTCTTCCAAGGAAGGCGGCCTGCCTACTGACGGCAGCTGCGGAATGAAATTGTCAACATCCTGCTTTGCCTGTGAAACGCCCGATGGAATTTCAGCCTCTTCATTTGCAGATTGTGGATTAGCACTTGGAAACTTCTCAGTGATCACCTCCTTTCCCGAGCTCTTTGTCTTCCAAGTTTCACCCTTGCCCTCACTGAATTGCCTATCAGAGTTGACTTCAAGTGAACCATCAGGCACCGAGTTCACGCTTTCAGCCTCAGACACTGACACTTTTGAGCTTGAATTCGTTGCTGATGCCATAACCTTGTCTCCTTTGAAGTCAATACTAGATATTGATCCAGACTTCATATATGCCTGTGAGTCAGATGTTGAGGTTGCTTCCTCCATCGAATCTTCTTTTTCTTCATTTGCCCGTGTTGAAGCTTTGACTTTGTCCTCACCATTGATTTTATACGAGGGCTCAATGAGGAGAAGTGGACGATTAGTAGCCGCTCTAGAACGCCTGAAAATGGTATCAGCAAATGGTGCATCTTCTATTTCAGCCTCTTTGTATATTTTCTGAACTGTGCGGATAGGGGTGGCAAGCCGGGCCCGATGATGGCTAATAACTCTCAGAAGATCCAAGAGTATGGCTTCCTGTTGCAATCCTATCATCAGATACAAACAAAATAGAGCCTTTCCACATGTATGCGGGACATGTACTTCGGCATAAATTCATCCATAAATGACGCTAATTTTGTCAGCAGCATCCAAATAAAACTGCCGAGGATCCAATATTGTTACCCAAGCAAGGAGATTCTAAATCACCACTTCATATTATAACAAGCATACCTTTACGTGAAGCACAAAGCAAGAATGGACTTACCTTAACACAGAGGTATTCTTCAAAATGTGATGTTTTCACAAAACACGATACCAAAATCTGAAACAATATGAACAAATAAAAAGGAGTTAAAAAACTTCAAAATGTGATTGCTCGCAAAGAAAAAGTTAATAGCTACTAAAGTCTAGGCTGAAACTTGGCATTTGTTAGTACATCATTTATATAAATGCAATAAAGTCTAGGCTGAAACTTTACATAAATGAACTAATGGGCTAAGATGGACAGCCAGTAGACCAAAATAATGTCTAGAAAGTCCTGTTATGAACAAAGTAAGTCAGCCTAAAGAAAATTAGGGGCCAAAATCAACAATTAGAAATATCTAGGAAATAACTGGGATGTTGCATTTTCAACAAAATCCAATAAGATGAAAGAAAATTAAAAATGCTTGACAGCAAATTATTTTTCTTAAGAGGGAGAAAAGCCAATAGTAAAAAATCTTACCATAAGAGCCTGGTTTTCTGGATTGATACTTTCCAAAAATACTCTTCTATGCAATCTTTGCTGCTCTACTTGAGGATTTTTGGCTAAAACCTTCCGCATGTCAGCTATTACATTCTGCATTGAGAAAAGGAACACAGGTTATGGCATGGGCACTAGAAAGAAGACAAACTGGTCTTTACTCGACAAAATAACAGCAAGGCAAACTAAAACTTCTTACATTGATTTTGTTAACGTCCAAATGACTAATGGCAAAGTAATTCTTGATACGCCAATGAGTCTTCTGGCTAAGGTTCCTCACAACATTCACAGTGAACTTGTGGTTTGGAATGTGAACTGCCTCACGGTCATCACCTCTTATAATTGTTGGCGACCACCATCCAACATGCTGAACAGTCAACACAATCAACCAAGTTGTTCAATCTCTCAGATTGCTTAACAGATACAAACAGAGCAATGTAAGCACAAACCTCAACCGTCCCTGAAACTTCATAGCCTTCTATATTAGTTTGAATCCATTCGTTAACAACAAATGGCCTTGTTGCATGGATCATTACACTTGAAAGAAAATTTGTAAATATCTGAATGCAGGAAAAGTACAAAAAAGTGGAGAAAGGTTCAGAAAAAGCTTCAATTTGAGAACTTAATAAGAGTATAGATAGGGATGATATGAAATTTGCTATGGACAAGAACACAATAGACTAATTTCATACTTAACAACTAATACCAGAGGTAAGCAACATCAGATTGTGAGTGCATCAAAGAAATAAACAGATCAAGAAAAGGTCAAAGAAATTTTACTATCAATGCACATGACGAAGATGCATATAAAGATAAAGCACAACATGCTATGAAAGAGAACACCACAGACTTTAAGCACAATTCCTATGCACATTTACATTATATTATATGTAAGAATATCTCAATTTTTTTTTTAAAGGCAACCATGAAAGAGGAAGAATCATGGCTCTGGGAATATAAAAGTTTTTAGGATAATTGGGTCAAAATAATCTCAGATTTCAGGCTAATGTTCATCTACCTTTTGTATATACTGTTACCCATGATACTTGTTACTTAGGACAGTAATAAGGTTTTTCAACAAATAAGAAGCAATTTAATTTCTTTTATACATTACAAGGATAAAGGCAACCAATTTACCTCACGACCAGCAAGGGTGATCAATACTGTGCCAAGTCCTCCAGCAGTGACCCACTTCTGGGTAGAAAAACCAAGCAATTCCATGAACAATGATACAGCAGCAACCCATACTGCAGTATAAACAGCTTTTCCAGCAAAGTCAAAGCCCATCTGTCAATAGAACAAGAAACTGTTATCAGGTTTGTCCATTGCTAATCTGTAAGTGCCCTCAAGATAGCTACATTATTATTCCACAAATCATCAAATGCTTAGACAGAACAATCCAGGAATAAAAATGCTAAACTATTTCCTAAAAACGTTGAAGACGGGTACAAATGGTGGTATCTAAGCATTCAAAGAGCATGAAAGGAATATCATCCTTCCTGCAAGCCTC
The DNA here is from genome assembly GCA_029448705.1 of Adansonia digitata. NCBI lineage: Eukaryota > Viridiplantae > Streptophyta > Magnoliopsida > Malvales > Malvaceae > Adansonia > Adansonia digitata. Next base: position 1,249,446 of record JAQSVH010000011.1, on the reverse strand, counting down.
AAATGAGTGGTTTCATTTCCCATATGGTAGAGACTGCAGAAATATTGATCAGATTGACCTAAGTTGCTAGAATTAAGATACACCTTCACCACCTCACTGCAATTTGATAAATGATGCAGTTGCTTCTAAAAGATTTTAGAAAGTTGAATAATGTGGAAGTGAAAGGACATACATTTGTTGCATCATTAGACTCATTCATCTCCATAAGGAATTTTTGCGCCTGTTGAATCAAGCTGCAAGAAAAATGCATGGTTGCACATTTTTTCAAGCTCCTAAAATTAAACTTAAAAGACAGAATAAATGGGCAATCAACAAGCTATCTTAATAACGTGCACAATAAAGATAACATGTTAAGACTTAACAGGCATGCAGCAAAGCACTCTTTAAAATAAGAATGTCAATCACTGCAAACATAGAAACAAGAAACCATACACAGCAGTCTCCTCTTCTGTCTTCTGAATAACCCATTCCAACCAAAAATAAATAAATTAAGATAAATAATCAAATTTAATTAATAAAGAAATACAAAATATATATATATATATAGTATACATAATCAGTCATCTTTAAAAACTTAAGAGTGAAAGCAGCCCATTGAGCTCACCTAGACAAACAATACGAAAAAGCTAGCACCGTTGATAATGATCGCACAAAATGTACAACGCGTTGCTTAACAGCCTGGCTTGCTTCTGAAGGTAAAACTACTGGATCTAATGCTCTGAAAGAAACTATGATATTGTCAGACCCGATATAATGGCTGCAAAATAAAGATTCAACTGTAATCCCTTTTGAGGGCACCTGCAGATGAGTGTCACTCCAGTACACAGCAGAACAGGTCGAAGATAATTGCTCATAATATGATGCGTTCTACTTTTCTTCCAACTGCTATTGCTCCTCTGCAGAATGTAGCAATGTAGAGAATCAATAAAGGAATTCCACCACTACAAAAGACAAAACAATGTAGAATAGTGTAAGTGTTTACATGGAAAAGGATGACCCTGCCCAGCCGCATAAGTGGCCCAAGACCCCATGCAGCAAATGCAATAACCGCAATCGCTGGGATCAACCGAGGTACAATAGGACTTCCATGTAAATTACCAAATCTCCTAATATATCCAAATAAAAAATGAGCAGAGATTATATATTAAGGGGGAAAAAAGAAAATATGTGTGAAGATACACAAGAAAATAGCACTGAACTAGCCTCAACTATTAGAACTTCAATCCAACAACCCACCTCCCAATGCCCCCCCCCCACCCCCCAACCCAAAAAAAAAAAAAAGAACGTAAATTTGAAAGTAAAACTAAGTGCTGTCTCCAACAGGGAAGAGATATAGAGCACAATGAGTATCGGAGGATGATAGCATGTCTACTCAAATAAATAATAAAATTGAGCAAATGCTTCTCATAACCTATAGAGAAGAGTTTTCTTGCTAGCACTTAGCACCTCCCTAAATAAAAGAAGAATATCCCTATCCAAGTAAATGTCTATTCAGCATTCTTTGACTTTAAAAATCATGAAACTAAGCTGAAACAGCTTTTATTCTATAAATTAGTGAAGCCTGAAATATCCTTTCTGGAAATTAATGCACTAAAAAACAAGAAAAGGCCCTAGATCAGCTCAAGCATCTTTAGAATATTAAAAAAAAAAATAGTGAATCTAGCTATAGCATTTGAAGCCCAAGACCAGCCAGTTACTCATAAATCATAATTGCCTTTATCCGTGGAGAGATACTCTACGGAAGGATGCTGTGGAAAGCCGTGCATCCGAAATATATGCATAAAAAATCTTATATTTCCAACGTGGCACAGATTTCACCATCACGAACTTCTGATTATTTTGTTAAAAAAATAAAGGTCAATCATAAATGACCACAGGATTGACAATCCAGTATCTGCTCTCGATATTTAGACAGCAAAAAGAAAAAGAATCTACAAGGAATACAGAAATATAGATCACCTTGTCAAAACCATACTAGCAGATTTTAGAATAGGAATCTCATTTCCCCCGGTAGGAAATAGAACAGATCGGCAAAGAGTGACATTAGACCTGGAATGCGCAGGTCTTATTGGCCTACAAACACTGCTCAAAAGATGAAGACTCCAAGCATCCTTTTGCTGGATTAGAAACAGAAGAAATTTTCATGTCTCCAGACTTTATTGGGAGATTAGAATTTCTAAACATAGTATCACATGCATGCAAATGCATAACACATTCACACAAACCAACTTTCATGTTATGCTAAACTAGAGGTAAATGAACAAAGTCGGGAAACAGAGAGTGGCTATTTAAAAGCCAAACAAAAGCAAAGTAGAACAAACATAAGCCTCTGCATCCATCAGGGGAAAAAAAAAGTCATACCATAGCATGCGAGGAAAGATTGACACCAACCAAATGTAATCGGCCTTTTTCCACCACACCCTATTGAAATTCACATATTCAGCCCCAAATACTTAGAAGAAAAAAAGATGGGACATAGGAATGGTTGAACAACAAGATTAAATATCACATACAATTTGCTGGCTACCGTATCCCTGCCTATTCTGAACTTTCAGTTCATAAGACAATTGCAAAGAAGCAACACACGTCATCCTTAAAGAAAAGGATCAAAATTCTTTTAGGAAGACAATATCACCTTATACAGTCTCCAACTTCCAACTAACTTTATACCTTAAAAGCTCAAAAAGCAATAACTTTTCCAAACAATTAATACCTGCAAATGGCAAACAAAAATAGAAATTAACAGTTCAATTACAACAAGGAACTTTAACTAAGTTATGAATCGTAATATGTGAAATTAAAATGTGTACCTCAAAGGATAATTGAATGGAAGCATAAATTAAAATCCCTAGAGCGCAAAAAAGCCTAACAATGACACACTGAAATTCACACATGACTAGAAATTAAGCATCTCTTCTTCTAGGTTACCAAAAAATAAATCGCTATTATTAATCTCAATAAAAAAAAGTCATAATTCTTCGAACTTTACCATTGAGAAAAAGAGAGAAAAAAATAAAAATAATAAATTGGTAAAACTGATAACTAAATAAATGAAAAAGGATTCGTTACCGTTAAGACGAAATAGAATATAATTTCAGGGAGAGGTTTTTTTTTTTTTTTGGTGATTTAGATAATGGAGAATGAGAGTTTTTGCTTTTTGTTTAAAGGGAAAGTGATGGAGGAGATGACCGAAGAGGCTGCGGTGGAGCTAACGTGCGCCGGGGGTGGGTTGATTTTTCTTGATCCGACGCGGGTCCAATCAAACGGCGTCTCTTTGAAGATACAAATTTCATAGTTTTTAACGACTGTTAACTATATGCGGCGATTTGAGGTTGCTAACGTGGCGTACATTTTATCCATTGGAACAATCTCCTTTTCTTTTTTTAATAAAAAATCTCTTTATTTTCAAACTC
>JAQSVH010000011.1:1226880-1239735 GCA_029448705.1 Adansonia digitata | reverse complement strand
GGTTATAATTCTCTTGGTTTGGAATTAAATTTGCTGTAAATATATAAATATAGCTTTCGTTGAAATACTTACCAAAATGATATTTTATATTGTTAATGGAAATTTGAATTTCAGGATTCTCTCGGAGGAAACAGCAAAACAGTGATGATTGGTATGCTATTTTATCTTTTAGAGCATTAATAGTTGTCACTATTGTTATATTAGTGATGCCATGTTTTTGCTTTTAGTTTGTTTAGTAAGCTTCACTGCCCCTTTTTTTAATATTTGATTGTAGCTTGTGTTAGTCCGGCTGACACCAATGCTGAAGAAACGCTAAACACCTTGAAATATGCCAATCGTGCTCGAAACATTCAAAATAAGGCAGTTGTAAGATTCTCGCAAAAAAATTCTTTCTTGAGTATTATAATTCTTGTTCTAACTATAATCTCTTTTAATTGATCAGATAAATCGCGACCCAGTGACAGCTCAGTTGCAAACAATGCGGAGCCAAATTGAGCAATTGCAAGCTGAGCTTTTATTTTATCGTGGTGATGGCAATGCATCATTTGATGAACTTCAGGTTTTTTTTTATATAAAAAATCCAATTGTTCTATTGACTTTATTTACCTATTTGCATAATTAAGTTTTTTCTTTTCTTTCCAGATTCTCAAGCACAAAGTCTCTTTACTTGACGCAAGCAACGCAGAGCTACAACGAGAGCTTCAAGAACGTAGACTCACTAGTGAACAATTAGCTCAACGTGCACTTGATGCGCAGGTGTTTTTTTCCTTTTTCTTTTTGTGTTCAGTTGTTATAAAATTCCCTTTTGCATTCCACACTTGTGTAGCTGGTCAAACACAATAAAAAGGCTCATGCATATTTAATATTTCAGGTCGAAAAAGACAAATTGATAATGCAAATTGAATCAGTTCGTAATGGTAAATCATGGGATGAGCTTGACTCTAACCAAAATCAGGTAAAGTCTGCGCCTAGCTATTGAATCTAGCATTTGATGAAGATAATGTTTGGTTGGCATGTGCTTTTGCATTATTGCAGGATTTTGATTTGATGAAAACTTATGTGTTGAAAATTCAAGAGTTAGAAGGGGAATTGATACGCTTGAAAAGCTTAAACAGCTCAAAGTGTAGCCAAATTTCTGATTGTGTTGATTTAGATGAAGATGGAACCTCCAAAATTTCATTAGTTTCTTCTGGAAATGATTATTTATCTTCAGGTAAATTAGGAAAGTAGCGACCTTGCAGTATTCATTAGTTTGTTAGAAACTAACTCCTTTTGTTTGTTAAAATTTTTCTTGCCTGTTCATTATAAGATGTTCCAAATTGTTATTACATTTTTGCAAAGTAAATGTATATACTCTTACTTTCTTCCTAGTCATTTTTTTTGTCTTGCTTGTAAATCTTATAAAAAGTCACAATTGAAGTGTACTTGAAATGTTTGTCTATCTTAATCCTTAGAATGTAAAGTTTTTATCAATGTGCAAACCTGATTACCATAAAAAGTCTCATCAAGTACTAAATTTGATGACTTTGATGCATTAATGTGCATCTAATCATATTGTCCATATATATATATATATGCATCAATCTGCATCTCATCATATTTGATAATTTTTTCATGTAGATGAGATTGAGGATAATGAAAAAGAGCTAGAACATTGTACTCTTCAAGAAAAATTGGACCGGGAACTTATGGAGTTGGACAGAAGACTTGAACAGAAAGAGGTATATGTGCTTAATTCATTAAAATTTTAATTTGGCCATTCAATTTCTATTTTCATTTTATATTAACTAATACATGGGAATTCAAGAATATCTGACAGTTAAACGTTTACAGCACTTTTTAATCTGCTTCCTTTATAGAGTCAGAACCATTAGAAGCTGGATATAGTTTTTTGCTGCAGATTTTTGAAAATCACTTGTTCAGATGTTTATGTTATCACTCTAATGCAAAATATTTTCTTTCTAACCATTTTGGTTTAAAATATTCCTTCTCTTGTACTTTCGTTTTCTTTGTTTTCCTAACTGTTTTTTACCTGTTTAAGGCTGAAATGAAATGCTTTACGGGTTCCGGCACCTCCGTCCTTAAGCAACATTATGAGAAGAAACTAAACGAGTTGGAACAAGAAAAAAGGGTTTTGCTGGTTAGTCCCTTATTGCTATTGTGTCATTTTCTGATTAGTGTCATTCTATAAAATTAATTCCTTTTCTTTTTATTTGTCAATTGACAGAAAGAAATTGAGCAGCTCAGACATAATCTTGCCAATATTTCTTCTCCATCTGATGATGGTGCTCAAAAGTTAAAGGAAGAATACCTTCAGAAATTGAATGTCCTTGAGTCACAGGTGAGTTTCAAATTTTCTTTTCCACTATCAACAGCAGTTTATTGGTTTCTAGATTAATATTCTGCTGCTTTGCAGGTGGTGGAGTTGAAGAAGAAGCAAGATGCTCAAGCTCAACTTTTGAGACAAAAACAAAAAGGTGATGAAGCAGCAAAGAGACTTCAGGATGAGATTCAGAGAATCAAATCTCAGAAGGTGAATCGCAATCCCAAACTCTCCATTTTTTTCATCTTAAGAGCTCAATTATTATTATTATTATTATTTTCTCGCAAAAGGGGGTTAGGATTCTTGCTACCAGTACCGGTACCAATGCCAATGTCTTATTTTTTTTAGGTTCAATTGCAACTCAAGATCAAGCAAGAATCTGAGCAGTTCAGGTTATGGAAAGCATCACGAGAGAAAGAGGTTCATCAGGTAACGTGCAAATATGAGATTAAAATGTATGTTTAATTCATGGTTTTGTTATTTGCCATACTTCTTTAATGGCTACACATGCGATGTAATAAAATTTTAGCATTATTTATCATACTATCTAAATAGTAATTCGGATAATTGATAAAAGGAGATATGTTTTGTTTTGACTTTGATACTTGAATTACACTCCACTTTTAACTTTTCAAGTTTCTTGGTGTAAATAACCTGTCAGCTAAGTCATATTAGTTTGCAATTTAAGTAATTGTATCATTTTGCTTGCTCAAGTGGTAAGGATGAGATGGCTAGGGGCAGAGATCTTAGGCTACAGCCGTAGTGCTCCTCCTGTACCAAATATAGTTGCTGATTTCAACTGAGTATTAAAGGGAAAGCAGTTTTACTTATATCTAAGACTTAGGGTTATAGCACTGAGCAGAAATTTAGAGTTGTTACTTGTTAGATATAAAGATAAAAATGTTAATTCAAATTATATTCTTTTGTTTCAAAATTTGGGTTGTATCTGGCAACAATTTTTTATCGATGTATTGTTATTGTTTCTTTTTGTTGACAACCAGCTTAAGAAAGAGGGAAGAAAAAATGAGTATGAGATGCACAAGCTCTTGGCTCTAAATCAGAGGCAAAAAATGGTAACATTTATTTTCACATTGAAAGCTTTGATCTTTCTAAGGAAGTGTTCTTACTCTTTCCATATGCATGTTAGGTTTTGCAAAGAAAGACTGAAGAGGCTGCTATGGCTACAAAAAGGCTAAAAGAGCTTCTAGAATCTCGAAAAGCTTCCTCAGGTGAAGCTTCTAGTAAGAAGCATTTTTGTATCATGCAGTTTTTTTTTTTTTTTGTTGTAATTATAGCTCAATAACAATAATATCTTTGATATGCAGGAGCTGGAAACGGCAATGGTCCCGGAATTCAGGTATTGATTACTGCAAACAGATGATAGAAACAGTATGTTTTGGAATTACTTAACGTGTCTTATTAAATTGTCATGATAAGGGTTTTATTTATCAAACTTTTAGATTTTAATGCATGTTCTAAGTTGCTTTCTTTTTTGATATAATATCTTCTCTTCTATCGAAGGCAATAATGCAGACAATTGAGCATGAACTTGAGGTTACAATACGGGTACATGAAGTACGCTCTGAATATGAACGACAAATGGAAGAGTGAGTCTTCTTTATTTATTTCATATGCTGCTCAGTAAGTTTTTGTTGCTTCTGTACCATTTCAACTTTTGAGCTATTAATAGCTTAGCCTTTCATTTTATCTCATGTACTTATTTGGTTGGAGCTTTGATTTTATTCCAACCCAGGTTTTAGCACTCTTTGGCACTGATTCTAGAGTGTACTGGTTTAAATCTTTGGAGTGCTCTTATTGTGAATCTATTAAAATCAATTTTTTGTTTGTACTATAGGAGAGCTAGGATGGCTAAGGAGGTTTCGAGACTGAAGGAAGAAGCCGAGATACTTAAGCACAGTGATTTAAGGTTAAAACTTTTGCTTTTGAATATGATCTTCGTAATTTGAATTTTTTTTTTTTATATTATTATGTAAACCAATGATCAATTTCTTACCTTTTATTGCTACAAAATGCAGAGATTCTTTCGAGACAATGTCTCCTGGTGCAAGAAACTCCAGGATTTTTGCTTTAGAAAACATGCTTGCTGCTACTTCTAGCACTCTGGTCTCTATGGCCTCACAGCTGTCCGAAGCTGAAGAGCGTGAACGTATTTTTAGTGGAAGAGGACGGTGGAACTATGTTCGGTCTCTTGCTGATGCAAAAAACATTATGAATTATCTATTCAATTTGGCATCATCGTCAAGGTAATGCATCTTTCCAAATGGAAACCGCATGCCAACCTTTCCATTATTTCTCAAGTGATTTGCTGCAAAATTTTCCTTTAATTAATAATTTGATGTCTCTTCATTTAAGGTGCTCATTGCGAGATAAAGAAATAAATTGCCGAGAAAAGGATGCAGAAATAAGAGATTTGAAGGAAAAGGTGGTGAAACTAAGTAGTGTGGCTAGACAACTTACGGCGCAAAAGGCTGATCTTGTTCGTGAAGTGAAAACGAAGGTTAGTTCATTTTTTTATTGGTGTTCAATCCAACTTTAAGGGTAAGGTTATTCAATAGTCTCCTTTGATGTCTGTTCAGCTTGGAATCTTGATTCTGATTTGCTATATATGAACCTTATAGCAGAACGTAATCATTAAACACTCCATTAGAGGAACTATGGATACTGGCATCCCTGACTCAAATGGCGGAAGTCATGAGTTGCGGAAGCAGGTAGGTTTCCACTCTTCTCCTCTATAGTTTTCTATGACGTTTAGCCTATAAGACTCCGATTCTTCATTTTTCTTGAAGTACCCGTATCCAACACATTTCCGGAAATGGTTTTGGGGCTAAGACCTTTCAAAAAACCCTCCAAATACATGAAAACATCCTAAAAATTGAGCTTACCTATGTTAGACACATACCTATGTTCGACACTCACACTTGAGTCTAACTAACATAACATTTAACTGTTACTAAAAGTAGGATGGTTTTTAGAAATGACTTCTGACTTTAAAATATTATTATAGGAATGGCGAAGCTCATCAATTTCCATGGAGGACATGGATACATCTGAATCACAACATTCAGATATGAATGCAAGTGATGACGATGACTGGGTGCAGACGGAAAATGATGACTTGGTGAGGTCCGAAGATGATGACTGGATGCAGTCAGAAAAAAAGCCAGCTAGGCGAAAAGCTTCTAGATCTAGAGCTTCAAGAATTCATAAATCAGATGCCAATGACATGGAAAACATTAAGGGATGTGGTGGTGAGGTTACAGTGAAAGCTGATGGGTTATGCTGCAGTTGCAGTAAGAAATCTTTGTGCAAGACACCGAAATGCCAATGCAGAGCAAATGGAAGTTCTTGTGGACGGTCGTGTGGTTGTTCTTCGGTCAAATGTTCCAATAGAGAAGCAGAAGAAGCAAACGTCATGCCAAATGATGTTGGCACCAACAACGAAGATAATAGCCTTGTTGCTCGTGGTGCAATGCTACTCCAGAATGCATTGTTGGAGGGCGGTCAGAAGGCAGCTGAAACAAACGACGATGATGCTACAAGGAGAAAAGCACTGTCTGACATTGGAAACACATTGGTACTGTTTACCCATACCATACCTTATTTATTTGCCTATTTTTAGCCATTGTATGCTTGGCTAATGTTTAGCATTTATGTTATCCGGTTGACTGTTGGAAGAATTGGATTCATTATCATATTCGAATATGAGTTAGACACAGATTTCAAACAAGATACTTGAAAAAAACAAATATGAAAAGTCATCCCCTGCTAAGTTTACAAGTTTACTTTTCTTTTTATTTTTTTGACAGGCTAAACCTAATGCACCAAATCCTAACAAGAGAAAGAAATGGAGAAAATCAGTGGTTCAGCTGGTTCCCGTTGCTCCGCCATCTTCACAACCAGAGAATGCTGCAGCACCCCAAAATCCAGAAAATGTTGATCCTCCCAAGAAACCAGATAGCTGTCCAAGCGAGTCAGATATACCTTCGAAGTTACCAAGAGCAATGCGATCAGCAGCAGCTTCATCAAATGGCAGCAGCAAATTTCTGAGAGTAAAAAATGCCGATCAACAGGATCAATCAACCAACAAGGAACCATCAGTTATCCTTGCCCCAGCCAGCAGCAGCCCTGTTAGGCCAACAAGAACATCGGAAGAAAAAGAGAACTGCCGCCGTTAACTTGGCAGATGACTGTAGTTCCTTTTAACCCTGAATTCAGTTCATTCATTGCTAAAATAACCCACACTTTTCAGTTCATTCCATGTAAAAGCCTTTGTTTTTTTTTTTTTTGTGCTGGATTTTTTTAATTCTTTTGGCTTTTAATCCTTTTGAAAGGACCCAACAAGTAAAGTTGGATCCTTTGAAAGTGATAGATGATTGAAGACAAGAGCTAGTTGACTAGGTTGTTATGCACTCTTAATTGCCAAATAAAAGAAAAATATTGATTCTTTGGCTAACGAGGTGATTATTAACTTTGGTTTCCAACTTTAGCATGTTGCCTATTGGACCTTGTTAAACAAAATTAAGAGTTTCTTTATGACAATTAATGTGTTTTTTTTGTAATCTTAAAAATCTTAAATGCTACTATATAGTATGTCAAATTGAAATACATATAAAAATGATTTTTTTTTTTCATCAATTCATCCCCTCCACTTTAATTCAAAATCAATGATTTTTTTTCCTATTTACTTATTCAAGCAACTCTCACAAACAAAGTGCTCCTTTAAATTTTTTTTTATTTACAATTTTGAATCATATTTACCCTCTTTTTGCGAATTAAAATAAATTATGTTTTAGGTTTGAAAAATGGAAAAGAAAAAACAATAAAAGTTTAATATGATAATAAATTTAAATTTTAATATCCAGTTTTTCTTTGTATTTATTTATTTATTTTTATAAGAAGAATTGTATCAATTTAAGAATAAAAAAATTATAATTACCCTGATTTAAACCAAAATCTACTACACGTATAGTTTTAAAAATAATTGAACGACCAATTAAACTAAATCCATATTCAGCCTTCTATTTCAATTTTAATATACTACTTGATAAAACTTCTCAAACACTATTAAAAAACGAAATTCCCGATTAAAATTTAATTAGACGGATTGAAAAAGCTGACGTGGCAAAATAATACGGTAAATACATCATTAAGCGATTTTTTTTTTGGTGGCCGAGGACGAAATTCAAATTTTCATAAAGTAGAGATTGCGCTCCTTTCTCCAACAGTCCAAACGCTACGCTGAAGCTGAGTTGAGCGAGACAGAAGAACAGCTCTGGTATCGTATAATGGCGCTTTTCACCTTTTTTTTTTTTTCCAATTTGCAAATTAATTGATCGACCGATTATTTAACTAGAATATTCGTTTTTTTCGATCATTTTCTACTGAATCATCGTTGCTTCGGTTTTCAGTTCTTTGCAGGAAAAAAAATGAAGAAGCCAAATCGTCGTTCAAAGCAAAAGAGCGGCTCCGATTCTTCTACTTCTCCGGTGATGGTATCGGGTGATAAGGAAAACCACGAAAAAAGGATCCGAGATTTGGAGCTAGAAAACGAAGCTCTTAAGGTGATTCCGTGCTCCGATTTTCTGATATTCTTTTTTTGTTCTATTTCTTTTTTATAAGGTCAATATCGATATTTTTAGTGTGTCTATTTGGTTGCTGAGAAAATGCACGAATTTAATAGGTCAATTGCTGTTGGGTTTCGTTATACTAATAGTTTTGGATAAACAAAGTTATTGTTCTGTTCAAATTTTTACTAATCTAGTGGAATCTGTTTGGTTTGCTAAGAACATTCTGTAAAATAATTTAGGGCATTGAGTTTGGGAATTCAGTTAGGGTCTAAATGACTGAGATTCTATTGATTTATGAGGAAATGCAAAAAATGAGTGATTCAATTGTGCTTGAATCGTTTAGATTATTTGTTTACAGTGATTGAGGAAGCCAATAAAAGTCTTAATGAGACTATGCATTAAATATAGAATTCAATTTATGTCTTCAACTTTCAATAAATGTATTTATGGAAAAAAAATCAGAAAAAACAAGCTTAGCTCATTTCTTTTACTACTCCTTTTGAATTTTCTTCTCAGCAACTAAATATGAGGTGTTAATTATCTTTCTTGTGGAGTGGCAGAGGGTGATTGAGGAGCTAAGGAGCAAACTGGTTGATGTTACCCCCAACTCCTGTGTTGGTGTTAAAAAACTGGATCAAGGTTATCCTCAAAATTCAAAGACCTCCGCAAAGGTATTTGATTTGCATCATTGGTAAATGGTAGATACTATTATGGTTCAACAGTAAGCTATGCTAAGCATTCTCAGGTTTTGGGTTTGCAGAAACCAGGCATAAAATATCAACTCTCAGAAAAAAAGCCTAAATCATATGAAATTTCAGAACAGTTTCAGGATGAGATTCAAAGATTAAAGGTGCAAAAGGTGAGTATTTGCTTTAGATGGACATCTATGTACAACTATGATATTCATTTTTGTTGCTTTTATTATTGGTGGAAGTTTTCTTTATTTAGGTTCAGCTCCAATGCAAGATGAAGCTTGAATCGATGCAGTTTAGGTTATGTAAGGCTTCACTTGAAAAGGAAATTCTTCAGGTACATAAATTATCACATATTATCCATGCTTAAATGCTGCTATGTTTGTCACTGTAAATCCTAGGAAATACAATAATTAAATTTTCAGGTGTTAAATTTTATTCTTTCCTTTTAATCTGGCTATGCCGGAGATTTCTAATTTTCTGCATTATCATAGATATCTAGTTAAGAATTATCTCATGTTGTTTGAGTTTTGTGATTCGCGTCTTAATAGTGGCACTATGTAATTAAGCTGATTTACATTTAATGGTCTTTGACTAATCTTTATTCTAAATAGATTTTGTATTCACTCTTGAAAATGTGAGATGCTTAAACGATACAACTATGCAAACATTTTCTGCATGAGGCTTACAATAAAAAGAAAAAAAAACCTTTAATGTTGCTTATGCTGTTAATTACATTGTTTTATATATAAGCTGAATATTAAGCATAGGGCACTATCTCGAGACTGCCTAAAATTGCACACATAATCACCGTTTTCCATCATCAGTTACAGCATAGGCCATTCTTTCCCTAGCTGTTATTTCAAGAGGGCACTCTGTGAGATCGCAGTTTCTGGTTGTGAAGGCCTAATCACATGTTAATAATCCATTTCCTTTTTAACAGCTTAAGAAAGAGCAAAGAAGGAACAAGTATGAGATGCATGTGCTCTCAACTCTCAATCATCGGCAAAAGCATGTAATCAGTCTTCTTTTTAAGATACCGTATTTTATTTTTCTGTTGACTTCCATTTGGTAAATATGTTGTGAAGATATTTTTTTTCTTTCCTTTATGCCTTTATTTCAGGTTTTGCAGCGAAAAACAGGAGAAGCTTTTATGGCAGCAAAACGTCTAAAACAGCTAATTGGATCCAGAAAGGCTGCATCTGGCAAAATTGCGGGTTAGAAAATAAGCAGTCATGATTTTTTTTTTAAAAAATTTTATTATGACTTATTGACTTTTCTTCTGCTTAAATCTTAATTAGGTGCTAGAAATGGCATCAAAATTGGAACTCAGGTATGTGTTATTTATCTGGGAAAAATGATTTCTTTTTATTATTACATGTACTTTAATTGCAATTGAAATTGAAAAGGGATTTGTACATGTACTTTGGGGTATTAAATGGATCATCATGATATAATGCCACTGATGCAGGGTGTTGAGAATGACTTTGAAGTCAAAATGAAGCTTGACGAAGTATGTTCTAAATATGAACATCGAATTGAAAAGTGAGTTCCATAAGTTATTTTAACAATAATTCCCCAATAGTCCTTGGTTTGAATTAGCTTTTATTCTACCTTACTATATATACTTTTGATTCCCTTTTTGTTTGTTTTAACATAAAACTAGCTAAATCTGTCTATTCCCCTGGTACATTATGTTGTACTTTCTTGAGGTCTCTAATTTTTTTCCAAGTCTATGGATTAGGGAGGATAGGATCATGCTGAAAGTTATCATTGCTGGGACGAATTTCTTATACCTAATATTGATTTAAGTGTTTTATTATTTGCTAGGATGGTTGATGAGATAAAGAAACTCAAGCTAGAACTGGAGATGCTAAGGGAGGAAAATTCCAGGTGGGATTCATCACTTGCTTTCTTATTTCCCTCAGAAGTTGCTTTGTCCTTTTGTTACTATTGCTATAATGCTTACTAAATTTGTTCTTTCCTGGTTTTTCAAACTGCAGGACAGGGGATAATGAAGCTGCCATAAATGATTCAGAGATAATAGATCTACGAGAAGAAGTTGCTAAACTAAGTTGCATCGTTAGCCAAATGAATATGTCAAAGGCACAACTCGTTGAGAGGTCACAAGTAAGTGCAGTTTCCTGCAGCATAATGCTTTTAATTCTGAGCAGTAAATTCTAACATGGATTCATATTTAAGTTGAACTTTCATTTCAAGTGGATGACATTTAAAAATCTGTGGATCAAGATTGAAAGTGAAATGAGATACTAAACTTTATAACATCTAATTGTTTGGTTTTGACTTTTGTTAATCAGGCTGACTTGGTTCAGACTTCTGTTTCCGTTGGGAGTAATATTCATATGTCATCAGACATGGATACATCTGAATCAAAGCGTTCTGAGGGAACTATTTCCATGACAGAGAGACCTTCAGGAGTGTGCTGCTCCTGCTCTAAAAAGTCCTTGTGCAAGACCCTGAAATGCGGATGCCGGGCTGCAGGGAGCATCTGTGGGGTGTCGTGTGGCTGTGCAATGGCCAAGTGCACAAATAGAGAAGTTCCTTTCAAATTGGATGACATGCTTCCACAACCAGAGATGGCAGAAGACATTGTGCCAGATAATATTGAAGAAAAGAAGGGCACAGCTCAAGATGCTATCTTGACTCAAAATAAAGCTGTTGACAAGATTGTTGCGATGAATGAAGAATTTGAGCCTAGAAAGCAGCCATTACGTGAGATCGGAAACACAATGGTACCTTTCCTGCCACAGCTTACTGCAAGTCTTCGTTTTATTTTTTTATGCATTTTAAGTGTCTGCTTCATGTCCATTCAGCCGTTTTTTTCCTTTCTTCTCTTCCATTAAGTTTGTGCCTAAGTCTTCTCTCCATAAAAAGATCATTTGAGCGTCTCCTTCCCTAAGCATTAAAAAAAACAAAAATAGAGAAGCAATGATAGCCCATGTTTGTATAGCAACTGGCGGACCTAACAATTTTAGTATTTGTATCATGTTCATTTATTTTGTCGTGTCATAATCATGTTTAAGGCATTTTATATTTATATAAAATTTGATATGTTAATAATTCGTATTATATAGATTTTAAGACATTTGTGTATTTGTGTCTTCATGTTGTGTTTTAATTATTTTTTCCATGTCATATTAATGTAATTATGTCTAATATTACCAGCAATCGGCAGAAGCATTGTGATTTGGGTAACAAAATTTTTTCCTCAGCTTGCTAATGGAAAGTTGAATTCTTACAGATTAAACCAACTGCTGCAAAAATTGGCCCCAGAAAGAAAGGGCAAAAAGCAGTCATTCGGCCTGACACTATGGATCCGCCTTTATCTTTGGTGGAAAATACGAGAGGAACAAGAAGAACAAACAAAATCTCAGGCTAGCCCCGTATGGTTTTTCAAGTACCCTGCATAAATTGGCAGAAACAATGAGTTCTATTGTTTCGAAGTATTGTTGTCAGGCAACAATATAGTAAGGATCACCTGGAATTTTGAGATATTCCTACCAACTTATATGAGAATAAATAAATGGATTGTAAACAATTTCTCTTATTCATATTCTCCATAACTATAATCTTTTAGTTATTTATTTATTTTACTTTTTCATTACTGATTTTTTTCTCCTTAGCCGACTACTCTCATTTATTTTGCATGTATTTGTATCGTGTTCTTTTTTTTTCCCCTCGTGCCATAATATATATTTATATAATGATAATTATCCTATACACCGCGAAGTTAGTAGAGTGATAAATGACTTGTAAAGTATATTTAAAAAAAATAAATAAATGAAATATGTGTCATCCTATGAATTCCGCTTGTGGAGTTATTTCATTGCAACACTAATATATGAGATAATTATTCATTATTTAAAAAAACAATATCAATAATTCATATTAATAAATTTTGATACATTTGTACTATTTTTTTTTTTGTATTATGTCATATTTTACGTTGTGTTCTAATTGTTTGTCTCGTGTATGTTAAGATCATATGATTCTATCGTCTAACATAATGACTTATTTGTTCTTGAACTTCAAAAAACTGAAATATAGAGTTCTGTGTTTGACCAATATAATTCCTGAATATCTTTTGCTCTTTCTGCATTCAAGACTTGGTTGCTCAAGACCATTCGTAGTCCCTTTAGTTCGCTTCTGGAATTAAAAAGGATGAATATTGGACAACTCTTTGCTTGCGTTACATAACTGCTTCAGGAATTCATACATTGCTATTGTAACA
>JAQSVH010000011.1:1199738-1210528 GCA_029448705.1 Adansonia digitata | reverse complement strand
CTTCATTTTACTATTAGTTATATAAATTTTTTAAAAAATTATTAATATTCTTTTTAAAGAATGATTGATCATTTCTTAAAAGATAGCAATAATTTTATGTAAAAAAAAACCTAAAAATTTAAGTTAATATATTAAAATTGAAAATAAATTGAATCGGTATAAAAAATAGATTTAACTAATAAAAAATTGGATTGAATTGATAAATTATGAAATTTGAATCTCTAAGCTCCTAATTTTAATTAAAGACCATGTCATTTAATTAAATATATATATTTTTATTAAATATTAACTACAATAATATTTGTTTAACATTAAAGTTGGAGTTTAAATATTAAAAAAATCGAACTGCCGATTTTTAATAAATTGAATCGATAAGCAAAAGTCTGAATAGTTGACATTGACTTTGATATTTTTAATCTTGCTATTATTTTTTTTACATAAATAATAAAAATTTTAAATATAAATATAATGTACATCAAATATATCATATTAATTATTTTCAAACATGTCACGTTTAATATACTTTTTCACATATATTAAAAGTGGTCGTATGCTATTGAAATTATCAAACTAAAAAAAAAAAAAAGTACAGTGCATGTTGTAGTTCACTATCAAAATGATTTATTTATTTTTTTTATCAACAAGCATGGGATTATAGGGATTTAAATGTTGATTGGTTAATTGTAAACTAATGAATAAACTTAATGGACCCTCCCGATTAGCAAAGCGTACCTCATGTTATCTCTCGACTGATCTAACTTTTAACGAAAGTAATTAACTCTCATTGGGCGTTTTTTATTTGATGGATTCAATGACGCATTATTACTCAATGTAAATTATGTGGCTAATTCCTAAGCAAATCATGATTAAATTTTATAAAATCAAGGTTATTTACAGTTAAAACAAAAAAAAAGATTTGCTAACGTGTTTGTTAAAGAGCACTCTTCAATATTATATCATATATTTTTGAAAAATATTTTAAAAATAAAATTATAAATACATCAAATTAATGTGAAAAAATATGTTTTAAAATTAATTTTATGCACCATACCAACTGTCTCACAATTTAATATATATTTAAAAGATTGAGGATGCATTAGACTTATTTATAAGTCAAGCTGCAATTTTATTTATTTATTTTAAATTCCTTATTTAGACCTAATTGACTCTTTAAAAAAAATAAAAATATTATTTTTATAATTAAATTTAAATAATTATTATTTTTTATAAGACGAATTATGATTTTCGATCGGAGCTGATCTGAATCATAAAATTTCATGTCCAAAATCAATGTAACATGAGTTAACTAAACATGTTGACCGGCCTTTGAACATTTCAATCATATATGGTGTCGTTTGTTTTCAATAGGCTTATCCATGAGCCAAATAGCCCGTCCAACCTAACAAACCCAACTTAATTTGAAACAATATTTTTATATTAAAATAATATATTTTTATTTAAATTTAATTATAAAATATATAATTATTAATAAAAAATAATTCTTTAATCAAATGAATAATGAAGCTAACCTAAATGGACAGAGGATTGAGCCAAAAATGAATCTAAACAAAGATTTTAAATTTTTTTTGTATTGTGACCCCACCCACGAACACCTCTAGTTGTTAGAGCAGTGGAATTTTTTTATTAAGTTTTCAACACACAACATAACCAAAAAACGAAAGTCTTAACCTTCATTATTCATTTGATTAAGATTAATAACTTACTATTAATTAAAGTTATATTTTGGTTCTAATAAAACATTAATCTTAACTACATATTTAATTTTTTGGGGATTTTTATTGAGCTGCAAGCACTTCAAGCGAAAGTTTAATTTATGAATTTGACTGTCTTTAGAATATACATTGTCTCAATATAGTGCATTGATTACTATGTAAAAAATATAGTTATTAAAGTTTTATCCATATATATATATATATATATATGTATATATATATATGTATATCAAGAATAAAAGAATAAAAATGGTGCAATGAACGACCCAATAGCCAGTGATGCATATTTTCCGTATAAAAGTATAATTAAATAGATTATAGTAAAGCGAACAAAGAATCATGGCAGCGGGTCCAAATTCGGCGATGAAGAATGGAACTCATGGATACTTTCTATATTATAATTAAAATTAGTAGGAATGCCAATGCCAAATAATTAAAATTTTCCTTTTTATTGCTAGCTGGGTAGGAGACTTTATAATAGTAAAGATATAGATATTTTGGAATAAAAATAAATACGAAAGTTCCACTCTAATGTCCTTACTTACTGAACGGATCATGTCTAAATTGCATCCACTGGTATATTTTTAAACCTTAAACATGCCTTCTTACGATTTATCTAGTAATTACTCATGTCTGTTTTACGTAATGGGGATTAATCAATTGCATCTATACAAAAGTAAAGGCGGCAAACGGATTATGCTGGATCGAGCTGAATGTTCTAACTAGTCCCAATACCCAAAAAAAAAAAAAAGTCACATATAAACGGGTAAAACGCACCATACAAATTGTAAACAGATCCCAGCACTTACACCAAGGGGAACCTTCAGAGTATCTAATGTTAGCCTGAAAGCAGAAACATGTCTTTCCCGGTGTCAACCCGGTTTATGATGATGGCAACTCACAATCTGCTATGTTTGCCTCCATATATAAAAATCATAACTTTTACCTGTACGAAGGGCGAAGAAATGAGGGAAGCTAACTGGGTAAAATGTGTCTCCAAATCTCCTTAAATTACTGTGGCAAAGGCGGCTCTAACCTTCTAATCGAAACTTGAAGGAATGTCGATTTCAGTATCAGAAGAATTAGCAAGCCCAACCAGAGGTTCCTGTAGATCACAAAATGAAAACTGTATTCAAAACCAAACTTCTTTTCGAAGATGCAAATGAGTTCCAATGTAATACGAAACTTCTTGAATTTTTCTTGAACTTCAAGGTGGATCAGAAAACAAAAATGTTTCGATTTCTGATCAGACCTATTAGAAGGCAGAACCGTGTCTAAACAAGAACACTGTGCTGTAGGACTTGTATTACTAAGAAACGAAGATTTTTAGATTTCAAAATAATCTATTTCTTCAAACGGAAGATGTTGGGCACTGAACAATTTTGTGGATCTCAGTAAATAACTGTATACCTGCTCATCATCATCGTCAGCAGAAGAATGGACAATGCCCGTAGGCAAAGAGTTTGTAAGATCTTCTCCACTTTCATGCAAATCCTGCACCATGAGGAAACGCAAGTTACCAAGAAAGAGAATATATTACCTATTAGACTGGATCAATAATTTATTTCAATTCCAAGGATCGTTCTGCTGAATCTTGGTCAGTTGCTTCAATATGTAAATAAATATCCACCTAAAACACAAAATATAAGATTTAATATTTAAGAAATTGTATCTTCTCAGAACCTGTGCCCATATAAATCCAGGATGGTCCAATCAAATACAAGAAAGAATCCAATAGATAAGACCAATCCGTAAAAGTGGCAGCATATAAGAATTTGGACTTTAAGTCAATAATTCTGGTAAAGTATATCCACCATGAATTGATAAATAAATAAACTATGACAACCATCATTACTTAAAAAATCACATTTCCACATTTTTTTTTGGCCATTTGGGGAATGTGGGATTCAAACTCTGCTCATTCAGTAGAGGGAGCATGCACCAACCAATTAAGTCAAATGCTCAGGTGCATATTTACATGTTATTAGAGAATGTGTTTTCAGGCACTACATTAGAGATTCATTAGGAAAACTCTGGAACCTTTTCTCTTGAAGCATTCAATGTTCAAATAATTCCCTTTTAAGCCAACATAAATGAAAGATGTGCAGTACATGGAACGATCTTTTTTTTAACTGGTGTAGAATTTTCATTTCAGAATAAGAACATGTAATTTCAAAATAAGTTAGGATCTGAAAACCTACTACTTCATCTGGGTTGACAGAACCATTATTGGATCCATCAGTGATATCCTTTGAAGGATTTCCCTGCATAAATTTCATATCATGTTAGAAGGAAGAAACAAGTGACTACCTGAAACGGCTTGATCATAAAACATGAGAAGAGTATGCACGTATGTATGTACATTTTCATCCTGGTTACCAGAGAAGTCCCCTTCCATAATTGAATTTGAAGGCTTGACGTCAATTGGTGTTTCCTGTATACCATTTTTATAATTCATTCAACCAATCTTAACCGAGGTGGCAAGTAATAAAAATAAAACATTTGTAAAGTTGAAAATATTCCCATGAAACTTACAGGCTCAGTTTGGTCCATGGAAATATTCCTTCCTCCTTTACTAAGATCTCTAAGTGTTCCCTATAAATTCAACAAAACAGTTACAGGAAAGGATTGTTGAAAATTATAACCAACATTAGCTACATTCCAAAGACCATTCTTAAGGGATACCTACAGAAGATGATGCAAGAAAACCATGCAGAAAAGCATGCACTATCAACTTTTCAATAGAAATAATAGGTTAAAAAAAAAAAAAAACTAGCAAAAGCAAGTATTGTTAAGAAAGCATCTCTAAGAACTAAATCAAACAAACCTTATTTGCCCACATAAGCCCACAAGCATTACATAATGTCCTTGGACCAGCGGGACCACGACGCATTGCTGGAGTATTATTTTCGCTGACACCACAATGTTGACATCTCTGGACTCTAAAACACATTGAAGATAGAATTCTTCAAAAGGTTCATCATGATAAATATTTCCAATAACCTGGTAACGTGCAAGCTTGGGACTCACACAGTTTCTGGACGAGAAGTACCATCTTGAAAGCCAGTTTGTGAAGAATCCCAGCTTGAAGTACTAGTACTTCCCTTTAAAGATGCAAACTGCCCATTTTTACGATGCATTCTACAAGTATAAGAAGAGAAGATTACAACACCATTACCAGCTGCACCATTACCACTTCGTCTATATATATATATATTGAAAAAGCAGTAATTATATCTAATACTAATATATATGACTCCTTACACTGACTCATCTCAACTCACTATTCTATTAGTATCATAAGAAAATAATCAATACATACAATTGTAAATTTGAAATAGCCAATATAAAGAGTGCACATCAAAGTTGCAGCCCACTTTATGCCTGCCCCTTTCACCAGAGAGAACCATGAATCAATGGAATCTTAAATTCAAACTTAAAACAAGATCAACTGATCCTGCAATAAACACACTTCTCACAATGGCAACATATAATAAATGCCTAAGCCTTGATACTGCTACCAAAATTTTTGGATAGTTGATTGTTCTTCTCTCATTTCCACTGTTAACTTCTAAGCCAATGACAACTTCAACCCTCCCGTTTCATAAGTTAAAAAATGTTTATTGTAACACTAAACAAAATAAGTGCAAAAAACCATACCTCTGCGCAACCTCTTTCCGTACTGTATACCTAATTTTCTTGTCGAAACATCTTTCTTTCCTTTTCTCACGGAACCTAGCCAAGGATGCTATGCGTCTTGAAAGATTTGAGCACTTTGGGACATCAACTACACCCTGCCCAATATGGTATGTGAAACAGAAACACAAAATATGAATAAGGTAATAAAATTACACATAATTATTTTAACATCAGCCTTACCATGTTATTTTGATCAAAAGGTGTTTCAATGGTTGGAACACCCGTGGGGATATTACGACCACCAAGGAGTAACAGCACAGCTTGCACCTGTAGCATACAATCCAACAAACTCATGCACTTATTCAGGAGAGAAAAAAAAGATGAAGAAAATCTGAAGCCTTAAAGCCATTTAAAGAATAGAATAGAAAAATAAGTTACTTACTGCTTGACCTACGAAGAAGAAGCGTACATATAACAAAAACAAACACTTGCTCGAAAAGAAAAGAGAGCAACTAAAACTCTAATGCACAAAATCCATTAAAGACTAACCATAGTAAAATAGTAAATGGTCAGTAGTTTCACTAATGAAGGATACAGATTGAACAAGAAAAACATAGCCAATCAGTGTTGGAGAGTTCAACTCAAGTCCAACTTTCCCAGTGGCATATCTTCGACTAAACTTTTTGGGTGGCCAAAATATATTTCATTTGTTTCATCATAGACACTTAAAGGTATTATATAATTTTAATGCGTTCATTTAAAAGAAAAAAACACACAAGTAAGTAGTAATGGGTAGTGTGCCAAATTTAAATGAGCTAAACCTTTAAATATCTTATGATACATATATATATATATATATATATATATATATACGCACACACACACATGAAGTTGAACATTTTTCTAATCCCTTATATAATCCGTCACTGTCTTATAATGTATCATATATATATACACACACACACACAACGCTGAAAAATTTTGGAGGGAACGTGGCCACCCCGTGCCCCTAAAAGATACGCCCCTGAACTACCAAACGCAACCCCTAGCTAAAGCAGGGCAGCAAAGCACGGAATCAGATTTCATATCAAAAGTTGCCAGAACCGATGATCAAAAAAGATACGGTTGTTTTGCTTCCATGGTTCAGTCTATAAATGTTCAATACAGTTTCTTTTAACCAACTGTGGAAAGATTCATTAATTCAATCCGTCAACCATATCCTAAGACATGAATAAGGCTTCTGCATATAAAACTTCATATTTAAGAATTTTTAGGAAAACATAAATTACTTTCAAATAAGAATAAATAAAAAAAATCTAACAGTGCGAATTTGAAATTTACTATGCCAAAAAATTTAAAAAAAAAAAGGGAATTGGCAGGAAAGTTTAATTTTGTTACCAGAAATATTACTAACAACAAGGATAGTTTTTTTTTTTTTTTTGAAAGAGGATAAATACCTTTTCAGGTGTAACAGCAGGGAACACGTAAACTTCTCCTTCAAAATAGAGAGTGAGCTCGCTAGTTCTCTGAGCCATAACAACGCCTCCACCAGCTGCGCCACCGCCGCCTATTGCTCCTATTCCATGCTCCGCCACATTCACAGGGTTGACATTAGCGTGCTCCACGTCATCCATCGCGTCGTCTTCGTAGTCTCCATCGTCCTCCTCGATCTGTATCATCCCTCCCTCGTGCTCCTCAAACGGACGCGCCTGCAGAGGCTGTGGATTCGCAGCTGCCATGTATATACAACAAAAGGAACAAACGAAAGGCCGCACCCTTCCAACTGTACCGAAAATTGAAACCTTGAGCTAACGAGTATCACCTGTTTCATTGAAGAGCCATGACTTCCGTCCGGTTACAGGTTACACAAAATTTTCTTTAATTATTTTTTTCATCAACCTCTAAACCCTAATCCTGGATAGAGATTCTCTCAGCTTGAACAAGAAGATGCATCGAATATGGAAAAGAAAATGAAAGAAAAAATGAAAAATAAAAAAGGGTAAAAAAAAAAAGTTGAAAACTACCCTAATTACAGTTAAGATTTGCAGGGGCGTCGTGTTTCCTTAGAGAGACTCAAATTTGGAAATTCCTTCTCTCTCTCTCTCTCTCTCTCTCTCTCTCTCTTTTCATTTTTTTTTTTTATGTAAGGAGAATCTATGGCCGAATTACTATTTCCGTTTTATAAATATAAAATAATTTTTTTAAAAAAATTAAATTTAAAGTGATGAATATTTATAATTTTTCAAAATATTTAAATTTAAATTTTTATAAATATATTAAAATTTATTATCTACGTTTTATTTATAATTTTTTATCTTATATTTTTATAATTATCTAATCATAATATAAAATTATATAAAATCCATCACTTTAAATTATAGATTTTATCTAATATTTTTATAAACCTTACATAATTTAAAATTATGATTAATTAATTATATTACAGTAATTGTAGATGATATGTTCTCTCTATGTTAAATATATCTAAATTTAAATTCAAAATAAATAATATTATTTCTTATATATCCAAATCCATTAAAATATAAATTCAATAAGTAATTAACTTTAAAAATTAAAATTTAATTTTTTTCATGAACCTAAATTTTTGTATTTTAAAAATAAAATAAATAATAAATTTAAATATTTAAAATCATTATTTATACAAATAATATGAATTTAAATAATAAATATAAAAAAATTTATATTTACAACTATTATAAATAATAATTATATTATTTAAATCAACATCTAATCCAATTTCATATCGATTAATTACGTAAAAGCTAATTGAATAATTAGCTATATCTAAATTGCCTGTCTACTTTTGATTGGATGCATCACCGAAGCACAAATTGTTTTCACATGTAAAACTGTACAAAAATCGGTTCAAACCGATTTAACCGACTTAATCAATAAAATTTGATTAATTCGATTCGATTAAGTCAGTTTGATAGTTATATCAATTTATTTGATTAATTTAATTTATTATCAGTTAATAAAATTATTAAACGAATTGACTAAAATAATCAAATTTTTAATATTTAATAATTATATATTTATATATATTAATAGTCCAATTAAATCCATACTTAAACTAAATTTATAACCCATTAGCCCAAGACTCAATAAATCAATTTGATCGAACTAACTGACCAAAATTTAGTTGATTCTATTAATTTGATTATAGTCAAAAATATTGATCGATTTGATCAATTCCTCGACTTAAATCGATTAATTTAATTTATAATTTTTTTAATCAAACCGATTGAATGCACAATTCTAATCACATGGGGCCTGTGGTAACGGGTGAGTTGCAGTTAAAGTTTGGGTTTTTTTTAACAATAAAAGGGCCATAGCGCCAAATCAGGGATTTAAAGCTATTTATCTGTCGGCACTGCCATTGGTCTAATTTTGAAATAAAAATAACAATCGTAATACTGAATAAATAATTTTTTTTTAATTTTTACATTTACAATTATAGTTTAACAATGAAAACAAATAAGCCAAAAAAATAAAACTTCTTAGTTTGAAAAGTGTATCGAATGAAATAATTTTATTACCTTCACATTTTCAAGCTTTAAACCTATATATATTCGTTAACACCTCACTATAATTTTCACAATAATATCAAACACTTAAAATATTGTAAACTATATTTTTTTCACCAAACTTTTTAAAGACACTTTTCGAACATAAACTAGGTAAAAATCAATTCAATCAAGGGAATATCAAAAGGCAAACTGCTTACGAAGATACTTCAAACATCGCCATATCCCATTCAAGCTGGTGCAATACTGAAATAAGTTTGACAGCGGAATTGAAACCATTCTTACTATAAATACAGTGGTTCCATCCTTTTGTCCTAAAATTTTCACCGCTGCCGATTATGTTTATAGAAAGAAAAAGAAAAAAATTATGTACAAAGAAAAATTTACCCAATAAAGGTTGCTGATAGCTTTACAATATATGTTCAATCTCAGTCAAACATCTCCTTCCACCATCATCAGGCATAACCCTGATAGACATTTTATTTTGAGACTAGCTTTGCGTCACATGCAACTATTTTCATCCGGGCAACATTCTCCTTATAATCCTCGATCCTGAAGTAAGTATCCTGTAGGATGAATGTCCACACATTGTCGCAGAATCTATAGGTGTGAAGATGTCCCTATAGCACATAGAAGATAGGATCGGTGTTTGAATGGGAATAGCATCTCAGGATTTGCATTGCGCAATGCCAGTACAAAGAGCGTGTGTGTGATTTGAACATTAGTGAGTACAAAAGATGAAAGCTCTCAAATAACAAATTTAGAAATGATAAATGGCGAAAAAAAAGCAGCAGCTGGCAGCTAAAAAGTCAATGATAGAAGAAAAGAACCATAAAATAGAAAAGATACTGATGTGCAACCAAAGGAGGCATTACCAACCACCAATTTTGATCATTATCGGAAACCAGGAAAAATTGACCAAGAAGGAAATACATATTCATGTTTGGAAAAAATGGAACTTTATCAAATAAGCAAGCTTTTTTGCAATGTTTCTCTAGCAGTTGTACAAAAATTAAAAATAACCTAAATTTTTTGGCATAAGAAGTGAGACTCTGAAAATCGAATTGACATGTTTACCCTGCAATCCTAAACCATCAACACTGGTAATAAAGAAACATTTTAAAAACAAGAGGTAGCCATGGTTTAACAACAAGTAACTCTTTATAAGAGTTAACAATAAGTTAAACACACTTCTCCATTCAAAATTCTTAAACAATCCAAAATATGCCAAAAAATTCTCAAGGCATCGGTTAAGGAAAAACAGTCATACATTTTGCATGCTAGTCCCCCTTTCTTATAAGTGCAACAAATGAATATTGCAACGGAACAATAACCAAAACCAATCACCACAATCAAGTGCCATATATGAAGCTCTTGACAATCAAGTACCATATATGAAGCTCTTGTACCATTAAAGTAGCAAAATCAACACTCAGCTAGATTCTGCCCTGCATTTACTTGTAAAAAAAATACAAGGGTCTTTCACCATTCATGAGTTGTCATAAATCATAATTTATCTTTCTTCAAGGATGGGAAGATCAAGGAACAGTATGAAAGTAATATCAGCTTCGCTTTTAACACCGCACTTACTAATACTATGCATTCCACCAATCAAAATATCTCACCACAGTAATTCATATAAAAAGCATATCACCAGCAAAAGTCACCATCAATTTACAAAATCAATCAAATCATTAACGCCCACAACAGACAAAGCAAAAAAGAATTCTAGCAAGAGATTAACAATTCAACCCACATAAAGATCAACCAAAAACTTATCTTTTTTATCCTTATAAAAGTAATATACCTTAATGGTAACCTTGCTCTTCACCTGATTTTCCAGGGCTTCAGTCATAGACTAACAAAAATA
>JAQSVH010000011.1:1179356-1199638 GCA_029448705.1 Adansonia digitata | reverse complement strand
GCAGCAGAGCAATCGGCTGCTGAAGTTGCTCTTGCAGAGTTGTTCAAGGCTGGTGAAGTTAATGAAAGCGTCTCTCAACCTGTTGTAAGTTTCGTCGTGATTAATACTTTTTGTTCAGCTTGTTATTATCATTTTAGAAAATCTTATTCGCCGCTGACCTTCTTCTACGGATGTATGCTTCAGCATGAGACTGGCTTGTGCAAAAATCTACTGCAGGAGTATGCACAGAAGATGAATTATTCTATTCCGGTATATCAGATTCGGAAGGATGAAGCCCCAGGGCGATTGCCTCACTATTCGTGTGCAGTTGACATTGGAGGCATTCGATATATTGGGGCTGTTGCAAAAACCAAAAAAGAAGCAGAGATCAAAGCTGCCAGAACTGCTCTGCTGGCTATTCAGTCTAGTGCGTCAGAATTTTCTGATAACGAATTTGGCAACTCTCGGCTAACAGTTGTTCCTTGCAGAAAGAGGGCAATGGAGACAGCTAGTAATCCTGATGAGACCGTCAATGTTCCTAAGGCAAAGAAACCTCGATTCAAGAAGAAAATGTCGAAAACAAAACTCTCTATGAACGATGCTGATCATTCTCAAGACAATTCGACAGGCAATTTGGCCAATGGTTTGGATGATCCACTAAAATCAGAATGGGTTCAAAATGATTCTTTTACTGTATTGAGTTCAGAAGCTTTAGATACACAAGCGATGAGGAATCTCCAAGATACAAAAATAGAGAGTGACTCAAATGAGCGAGAGATCCCTTCTGCAGATGCTGCATTGGCTCCTCAAGTTCCTGATGATTCTAAAAATGGGCGGCAGTTAAGCAGTCATGAGGCTCCAGGTCTGGAAAATTCCTCCATGGCTTATGATGATCCAACTGATTCGGTTAAATCGGCTGATGGGGATGAGGTGGCTTCGAAGGTTAACGATCCCACTCTGAGTCAGATGGAGGCTTCAAAAATCACGCCTGGCTTAAACCAAGCAGTAGAGAAGAAAATCCATGCAAGTGCGGGCCAAGTATAGGTCCTAGAAAATAATAAATGCTGGTTTGATCCTCGGGATTTAATTTCGCGGTTAGAAAACAACATGGAGGGAATAGGGTGAATCAGGGGACTCTTAGTGGATTCCCCTACAGGCATCATGAGAATTTTGCACGATTAGTAAGTCAGAGTTGTTATCATCATCTTCTGCTTAATATTTTGTTTGTAAATTGGGAAAATTCTAGCAGGGTTCCACTAATTGAACGCTGTTATTATTGTGGGGTTCAACTGTGGGCATTTGTAAGCATTTTGAAGAATGAGGAGCAACTTGCATAGTGTTTCTACTATCTTATTTAACCCTTTCTTGAATCTTCCATTTGTAGTGGTTGACCTCCTTCTTCGGTCTGGATAAACCAGTTACACAGTATGACTATGTGGTATGTGCTAAGGAATATAATATTTGCCGGCCTAAAGATATTCACGAAGTCAAAGATTTTTGTTATTTGAATGGGCTTAATTTTTATTATTATTTATTTTTAAATTTAATTATAAAATATATATATTTTTAAAATAATAAAATGAATTTTTGAGTGACAATTTCGGGCAAATAAAAGTAAAATGTTACTGGTGTGAGCATGACTCGACTCAAATGCTTTTTTGTCTCCAAGCGTCTATACACCAACCAAATAAGTTAATGAAAATATTTTAAATATAATATTTTCATTAATGTTTTTAAATAATAAAATAAATTTACTGGATGAATCAGAATCGAGTCTGGATAGCAAATTTGAAAAATAAGAGCTGCCGACCCGACCCACCCATGAAATGCAGTAAAATGCGCTGATAAGTATTTTTGGAAAGCCCAAGTGTGAGCTTAAAGCGTGTCTCAACGCTTCGCTTCTTCTTTAAGAAAGATAAAGCGCCGCGCCAAGCCAAAAGCCAGTTCAGAGACAGAGGAACGGAAAAAAAAAAAAAAAAAAAGGATGCACGGCCGGCCTCGAAAAGCACCCAGACCAGAAGACGAAGCGGCTTCCGCTGCTAAAGCCCAGAAGCTACGCGCTCTCCAAACTCAATTCTTCTCCTTTCACCATAATAAAATGTAAGCCTTTCTCTCTCTCTCTCCTTTAATCATCTTCTTTAATACTTTCTATGATCTAACTAGTATGATTATTCTGTTTTTTTTTTTGATGATATAAATTGGTCAGTTTCACTAAAGAGGCGGTTGAACTCAGTGCTAAGCTTCTCGAGATCAATCCTGAATCTTACACCGCCTGGAACTATAGAAAGCTTGCTGTTGAGCACTATCTGAGTCAGGCCGAGTCTGATCCTGACGCGGTCAAGTCCATTCTCGATGACGAACTCAGAGTTGTACGTCGCTTACTTACTGGAAAGATTTGATTTTGGCTGCCCTATTTTAGTTAAATTAATGTGATTTTTTTCCAATTGCTTAAGATTGAGTTTTTTTTTAAATTTGGATTAGATGGGATCTGAATGATACATGAGTTTTATGCTATCTTACTCTTTTTTTAGAATTATGTTTCTTTCTTCATCTGTAAGGAAAAAAAAAAGTTTTTTGTTTTCCTTCTTTGGAATGTATTTATTGAATGAAGTTGTGTAGGTAGAGAGTGCATTGAGGCAAAATTTTAAGTCATATGGAGCGTGGCATCATCGTAAATGGGTTTTAAGCAAGGATCATTCTTCGATTGATCATGAGCTGAGATTGCTGGACAGGTTCCAGAAGGCTGATTCTCGTAATTTTCATGCATGGAATTATAGGAGGTGAAACTACTGTGGCATTTTTGTTGTTAATCTTGGTGTGAGAAGGTGTGGGCAATTATTACTTTGTGCCATTCATGTTTTCTTTTGTTTTTCTTCCCAGATTTGTTGCAGAGCTGATGAAGAGGTCAGAACAGGATGACTTGAAGTATACTGAGGATATGATTTATATGAATTTTAGCAACTACTCGGCATGGCATAATCGCAGGTAAAACAGTTTCCTTAAATCTAAGGTCCACGTGTTTTTATAGTGGTTTAATTGTGCATATAGGAAGTGAAAGCCAATTCTTTGTTTGATCAAAATAAAGTAGTTATTTGTGCTAGTCGGTTTTGGGGGCTTACCTTGGCAAAGTTGCTTTTTTATTCAAGCGATTCAATGTAATTTTCTTCTATTGATATGGTATCTGTTGTACAACTGAAGCTTTATGTAGGTTATCTATTTTTGTATTTATTAATCATCTTTCCAAATAGCATCTTGATTATTGGTATTTAATGTTTCTTTCCATGCTGAATATGTTGCTGATGATATATATTCTGTATGAATAATTTCTGCAGTGTATTATTGTCTACTTTAATTGAGAAAAAGGCTGAAGGGTTTATCTCCAAAGAGAACTTCTTGCCACAGG
The DNA here is from genome assembly GCA_029448705.1 of Adansonia digitata. NCBI lineage: Eukaryota > Viridiplantae > Streptophyta > Magnoliopsida > Malvales > Malvaceae > Adansonia > Adansonia digitata. Next base: position 1,196,256 of record JAQSVH010000011.1, on the reverse strand, counting down.
AGTACGAATTTATACACCAAGCTATATTTACAGACCCTGATGATCAAAGTGGATGGTTTTATCATCTTTGGCTTCTAGACCAAACAGTTACAACTGACTCCCCTCTCCTTGTTTCTTCTTGGCCTGCTCATGGTTCTGATGTCCTTCTACTGGGAGATAGGTGCCATAATGGTTCCGCATTTTCTCCATTCACAACTTTGCATTCTGATTCAAGGTCATTTCCTATTGTTCTTTACTTTAATCAACCTATTGAGGGTGTAAGCTCGTCTACAGTTACTGTTCAATCTGGATTTAATAAAAATGAAGATCTTGTTTGGAAACCAGTTTCCGTAAGTAACTCACAAACTGCACAAGTTTGGGTTGCGTATTTAAAATTTCCAACTTCAGAACTTCATTCTTCAGTGCAAGTTAGCGTTGGACATTCTAAGGGAATCATTTCAGCAAGAGGGTCTCAGTATGGCCATCCTTCAATGTTTTCATTTAAAGTACATATACAGCCTGTGGAAAGAGATTCCTCTCAAGGTTCAGTTGCAGAGAGTATTTTATGGAGAGAAGAAAATTTTAAGGTATATGGAACACAATCTGAGGAATCAATTCCAATTGTCTCTGTTGATCAGCTAAGTATCAAGAATGGTCATGAATCAACTGCTTCTAACTGGCGTGTAGAGGCTTTAGCTAAAGAGATTGAATGCTTCCGTGAATTGTTATCGTTGATGGACTGGTAAACCTGGTTAACTTAATTAATACCTTTATTGAACTCTTAGGAGCAACATTGTTAATATAGCGTCTCTTCTCTTTTTTTTTCTTCCTCTTTTGTAGTAAAATTGGAAAGCTTACCCTTGCAAGATTGTTGATGGCTTATGATGCAATATCATTTCCATCTGGTAACAAACTGGTTCATTCAGAAGTTCTTGGACTGTATTGTGATTTGATGAAGTTGGATCCAACACATTACCAATATTACAAGGATGAACATAGCTCAGTCTTGCTACGGAAGGTGAGTGCATTCTTTCTTCAGTGATTTTGTCACCAAAAGCATCATCATTTAAGCTTTAGATTTGGATTGTTGTTGTTTCTGAGGTTTTGTATAAGTAGCCAGATGTTTTATAGAGGTTTTAAAATATTTGTTTACTTGTTAGGTGACTTTATCTGGGTGTTCTTGATGTTAGATTAGTCCAATAAACTGTCACTTGTCCTTGAGCAAAAACCAAGTAGAATGGAAAATAAGCGTGAGGAACTGTTAAATGTATGTTTATTTGAATTAGTAGTTTCTGGAAGAAAAACTTTCCCTGGATTGCTAAACTTCAGTTTTACAAAGATTCTGTTCATGTTTGGTTCTCTCAGTTGTTACGACTTTTGACCCCCAGTTATGATTAGATGTTGGTTTTCACTTGTGTACTAAATTTTGGTATATATTGGTAGATTTACATGGAGGATAATATAAAACCCTTTGTCTATCTATTCTGTAGGTGACATCTAGTGGGGATTCTTTACTGCAACACTGCTTTCAGTACAAAGACTCAGTTTCATCAGCTATTTGCAATCCTATCTGTCTCCGGTTGAATAACTTATCACTATCACGAATGGGAGCTTTTGAGAAATTACTATGGGTCCAAATGTTAGATCTCAGCCACAATGAACTACGATCAATTGAAGGTATAGTACACATACTACAGTTGTATGAACTAATTTGGTGTTGAACCTTTTACATTTGTTTCAAGAATACTTTTAATTGTTTACACTTGACTGAATTTAATGGTAGGATTGGAAGCTATGCAGCTCCTTTCATGCTTGAATTTGAGAAACAATAAACTGAGAAGTTTTACTGCTCTGGAGCCTTTGAGAAAGCTGAAGTCATTAAGGGTACTGGATATTTCATACAACCAGATTGGTGCACATTCTATTGACACAACAAGGTACTTGTGCTCTTCTCCTTTGTCTCATTCAGTTGGAAGCGAATCGAACAAGGATGAAACTGTGATCAGTGATGTTGCTCTTATTAACTATTGGGAGGCATTTTTTATTTTTAAAGATTTTAACTTGAACCAATTAGATATAGCGGCGAATGCAATTGCGGATGAAAATTTTAAGTCAATTTTAGTCAAGGTTATGCCTACGCTTAAGCAACTGGATGGTGAACAATTGGGTTAATTTTCAAAATGTTTTCTTGGTAATCTCTCTACATTTCATATCCATTTGACTCCCTATCCATACCATACTTTTGTTGTAGTATGAGAATTTTTTATTGTAACATGAGAATTTATTGATAGATGTTATAAACTATAATCTGATTAGTACTTAGCAACTGTGAAAATCCACATAGAAAGAAATATCATGGTTGATTTTCTTTGATCATTCATGTTCATTGCCTACTATAAGAAACAGTATGTTTGAATTTAGAGTTCAGTTTAATTAGCGCATGTGGTCAACTTTAAAAAATGACATCAAGTTTTGAGTTTGAATATTTACATTTGTAGCCCTATCCTTTATGTCTTTAACCTAACGCTACGGCCTTCTTTATCAAAGAAAAAAAAAAGATTGCCTAGCTCCGGTTCTCAGATACTTGGAATGTGATATGCTGTGACAATGATTTTGTTCAACCCAAATTTACTCGCATCACAATGCCAACCCAAACCAACCTTGTGTACGGGCAGTCATTTATCTTCTCCCTGCAAAACCGACTTGGGTGTCGGACTTTCAGACATGACGCTTGCATGTGTATGGACATATAGAAGTGGACAAAATGAAACTCAAGGATGAATCAAAAGTTATTGCAGAGGTTTATGTGGAATCAACGAGACTGATCGAGTAAATGCTACCCAAAATGTCAGAGACATAGTTGAAGGCGCAGGAAACTATGCTGCCAAACATATGAACTCTAAGCGCCTTGAAATGAACAAATGGAGAAATTTGACTGTTAAAAGTGACAAAGCCATCCTGAATACTTCCACACACGTTATCATTGCACAGTCCATCCGCAAAATCCCAGTTTCAAAATGTTGGTCAAATCAAATTCACTTCCTCCACATTCTTCTGCAACCCTTGAATGCATGAGCGAGCTAAGATGCCAAGAATCAGCCCAAACAGGGCAACCAAAATGATACCTTTGTTCATGTTTCTCAACTTTGATGCCATTGTAACTTTGCAACTTCTTCCTTTTTTTTTTTTTCTTGGATTTAATTTTGGCCTTTTCTGAAGCAAACCCAATTGAAATTTCGATGATCTCAGATTTTTTTTATATATACAAGTTGATTAGCTGAGTCATAGCTTTGTTTATTATTAAGCAATATACTATTCAACGAAAAGTTGATAGAAGGAACTAGGAAGGAAGCTCTCTTTGGTCAAATAATAGTAGGGAATCTCTCAAGATGCCTAATAGTTTATCTTTCCTCTCAACAAACTTGCTCAGAAACTGGGGATTAGCTATATTTAAAAATTAATATTATAAATAGTCATCTTCCTCGTTCGGTAAAAATCCCATTTGATTGAAGCTTGCCAAGCAGTGAGTCAACCTTTCTTTTGTAGAATATAACATTGTCATGTGTAACTCGATTTCTTCTTAGACACCAAACTTAACATTTATGACATGCTTGCAAAATTTGATTGTTTCAAACTAGCATAAATTCGAACTTAATTTAATTAATTTATATAAATTATATTTTTTTAAAAATTATATTTAAAAATTTATATCTTAATTTTAATATCTTAATTTCGATACAAATTCAATGTTCGAGGTTTGGTTACTTTTCAATCCTTTAGTAACAACTGAGGTTGTAACTTAATAGTGAAAGGAAAAAAAAAGTCATTTAGTTACTTCATTTAATTTTTCCATAATAACAATTCAAATTGGATGCATTTAAGATCTAAATTTTTTTTTTTTTACTCCTGGTACGTTCAATTGTAAAAATAAAAGAAAATACGAATCTTTTACCGTGACAATAGAAAACTCCATTTTACTTTGTCCTATTAGAAAAACAATTTGACCAATCTCTTAGACATTTAACCGTATCTGCCATTTATGTTATTAAGGAAAGAAGAAAATGCAAAAGAGAGGTTTCAGGGTTGGCTTCTATGTATTATTGTTAACCATAATTTCACCACTATTCATATGTGTAAAATGCATCCATGATTCATAATTGTATTTGTTGTGAAAAAATAAATGCAATAAAATAAGGAGATTAAAGCAAGAATACATAAGATATATGTAGTTCGATCAATGTGACTTACATCTACTGGTAGGAAGAGAGATTTAAAAAAAAAAAATTGATACTGTGTTAAAAAAAAAATCCTAGAACCATGTAAATATAATCACCAAACTAGTTAGGGTCGAGCTCTTATAATTTCGGATCGGATTATAATTCGAAACAAATCATAAAATTCAAAGCACAAAAAATAATAAAATGATACCAGTGACCCGAAAAAGAGAAGAGCATCATGAGAAAAAACCCATATTTTTTTTTGGAAGGTGGGTCGAGTCTAATCTGATACCAACCTCAGCGAAAAAATGGTGCATAAAGTGTTAGGCCATAGATTGAATCTTTCCATATATTTTATATTCTTTTTTTGAAACAAGAATTTGTTAAATATATTTGGAAAAATTATGATGAACTTTGTTTATTGGTGATACAGGCCAACTGGTTATCAGCGTAATATCTGGAGAAATAGAGAAGAACATAGAATAGAATAGGAAGTGAGAGATTAGAGGAGGATAGAAGAAGACGCAGAAGTAAAAGGAAGAGAGTTAGTTGCAGAATGTTGTGAGAGGAAACGTATTTCTTTTCAGAATGTCCTCTATATTCCCGTCCACCAAGACTCCAACATGTATACACTTACAAGTAACCAATAAGGTCTCGTAACAACAACTTAAATTATATATTAACTAGCTTAATATAGCTAAACAGAGTTACTTAATTATTAGGCCCGTAACATATTTGGGAAAATTGTGATGAACTTTGTTTATTTGTGCTAATGTTCTTGACTTTAGCCACCAGCAGTTTTTCACATTTTTCGACTAAATAACATAGCATTTCAAGAACAGGGCAAATGTTCCTACAGAGAAAAAAAGCCTAAAAGAGTATACTTTTACAGGTTTTCAGTTAACGAAGGTAGCTTGATTTGGATATCCTAATTTTACTTTGGTTTGAGATCGGCAATTCACCCGAATATTGACCCTTCCCCGGTATATTTTCAGATCAGTATCCAATGTTATATTACAATGTGGATCAAAGTTTTCATGGCTCTGAGTTAAGAAAACAAGAAACTACAATTCATTTCTTAGTTGATCTGAATAAAAAAGATTCAGAGAAAACTTAATGAGTGGATTGAAAATTTAAAATTCTACTTAAAATCCCATGATTGATTCTCAATTGATTTATCATTTTTTATTTGCCTTACAATACTTTGGCTTTGACAGCCATGTTCAGTTTCCCTATCAACTTTGACTGACAGAAAAAAAACTTGCATTGCAGCAGGCTTTGCTGCTACAGAAATTTGTTCTCTCAAAGTCTTTAAGATTTTGGATTCACACGTTTTCGAAAATCCATGCCTTAATGCATATCTAGATATTGATATAAGAATATGATCTCCTAAAAGAATGAATATTTTCATATCTGCCACTTGTCTCTGAGTCCGAATAATTTAGCATTATCAGCCATTGATGAGATTGATCTAGTAAATGCTACCCAGAATAACACAGACATTGTAGAAGGTGCAAGGAGCAAGGCTGGCAAATATCTGAACTGTAACCACTTGGAAATGTAGAAACGGAGAAATTTAACAGCCTAAGTAACAAAGCCATCCTCGATAATTCTTATCACAGTACTACCAGCAAGTTTATCTATCTGCGAATTTTAAAAGATTAATTGCAAAATTTTACTACAAGTTCCAATCAGAAACAAAAAAAAAAAAGAATTACATCAACATTTATATATTTTTATCAGCATCAAACAAACAATATTTCAACATAAAAATCACCAAATTGTTGTCCAAAGTAGCTTTCAATTCCATTATCTTCCACATTCTCTGGCAAACCATGAAAATATGTGCGAGCAATGACACCAACAAGCAGTCCAAGCAAGGCTTGGAAAATCATACCCCTGTTCATGTTGTCCATCAACTTCGTTGCCATTATTATGGATTGAAACCTTTTAGGCTCTTTTTTATTTTTTCCCCCCTTCTTGTTCACTCTTTCTCTTTGATGACTTTCTTGGAAGCAATGCTTTATTCTATAGCAATGAATGAAGAAGAAAAGCTTCCGCTTTTCCAATAACCTCACAGATCCTCTTGCATATCTCATTAGAAACCAAGTTAATTTGCTGAGTCATGCTTGATTAATGATTTTTAATAAATAAACTTTGATTTGTTAGCAGGAAGCTTATTCGGTCAAAAACTAAAAGGGCAAGTGGAGTGTTCATTAATCCTTGAAGTCTTATATATTTGAATATAATATGAGATAAAGATTTTCAAATATATTTATATATGAAAACTTTAAAAAAAGAAATAAATATATCTGCATTAAATATTTACTTTGAGTTCGGGTAATATAAACCGATGGTTTGCTGTATAATAAGACTCCCGATTGATGCACTGTTGCTCATCTTTGATTAAAATTTTAAGTCATTTAAATATAAAAGTAGTTGGGTTACTAAAAGATTCAAATCTTGCAGAGCACGAAGTGAACCTCCTCCAACGGAATAGTAAATCATAGAGTTGATTAACCTTTTTCTATTTTGGAAAGAGCGTTTTCAACTCTGAAGATCATCCTTGGACTTCAAAGCTGAAACACCTTCCTCTATTTTCATTTGAATATAAGGAGCAAATTGTGTCAACTAACCAATCCCCAAGTTCCAACCAAGATGGGGCGACTGAAACATTGTTGGGGTTGGCTGAATCTACTTGCAGTAGTATTCAAAAGGATTTTACTCTTCCAGCTGATTCAACCAGCAATAGCATGCCCATGGCTTATTACAAATGAAGCGGCAGCAGCTGCTGCTGCGTCAAATCCTTTAACCTTTTCTTAGGGGTGCGTGTACATACATACGCATAATTTAGATATTCCTGTAAGAGAGTCTCAAACTGTAACTTTTCTACGAGTCGAGATTTTTAAGTTTCATTCCTCAAAAGCATAAAATCACAAAATAACTACAAGATATCTTCAGGTTTTTAGCATAAGAAAGCAACAACATATACATAGGAAATACGTATCAATCATACTAAAATTCCGAATTCTTAAACCCCTTCGTATTTACGAACACTTCGAAAATATATAGCTTATATATAGCAAGGCAGGCAGCCCCCATGGAAAACCCATATAAACACAGCAAACTCAGCTAAAGCTTTGCTATAATTTTTTGTTTTATTATTATTATAGGCCTCAATTCTTTATGGGATATAACCGCCTTCCAAATGGGTTAGATTAACATCTACAGTTGCCTTCAACCAAAAACAAAGGTTCTGTTGGTGGAAATAACATTACACAGCCTTCCAAAAGTCTTTTTGGTGCTGTTGGAATGTTGTTAATTAAAATCTCCAAAATCTGCTCTGGTTATTTCAAAACTAGTTTCAGAGTACGAAATGGTTTCAGTTGGAGGGCCATTGTTACTGCGTTCTTTTCTGCATCAACTGCAATGGAGATTTGAGCGACTTCTTTAGCGCTTCTACTATATTAGCAAAAGATGGCCGTTGACCGGGATCGCTGCAAAGAATATATTTATAGAAAAACCATCATCAGGAATGGTAAACATGCAAATAAAAAGGAATTTCTAATATAACATAAACTTGAGCAATCCAAGAAATATATATACATTGCAGAGGAATCATGAAGCTGCTTCTGACGAGATATCCATGATAATAAAACTCAATTTATATTTTCCCATTTTCTTTTATTTAGCAAGTATGGTAAGTAATTTTGAATCCAGCATAAGCAGCCTGTCTTTTTTTGGCCACAACCTATGTTACTCGTACTCTAGTGTGAGTGTCGGATAGAGGTCTGTATCCGAAATAGATATGTTCAGCTTTTTCTATATTTTTCCATGTGTTTGGAGGATCCTTGGAAAGCTATATCCTCATATAATTAAAGAAAAATAAAGAATCAGAGCAACATAGGCCACAACTACAGAAACCAGTTGACGAAACATCTAAAGCATGCTGGTTGTACCCTTCGAAACTAAACCAAAATATCCCTTCCCTCCCAATTTTCTTTTCATGTTTAAGGCGCGAGCGTACAGAGATAAGGTAGCTTTAGTCACTTCCCAATCTAAGTCACCATCATATAGAATAGGTCCAACAAATAAATCTAGGACTAAGCAAATACTCACTCGGCCCAACAAGATTCCATAAGGGAAGCCAACTTTGGGGAGGTATTAGGAGGAATGGCAAGCCTCCTGTTCTGGAAAGCTACAGCACCAACCACCTAAAATTTGCACCACCACATAAGAAAGAGGGTAAAGGGAAAAGTAAGTACACAGCATGGAAATGCACTTGATGTTTACCATTTACTTCAAATAACTTCAACAATTACATTGGCATTTATAATTGAATATGGTAAGAAAATATAAAAGAAACGAAAGAACCAGAATGGGAAATATGGAAAAAAAAAATGCAGCCCACCTGGGCAGGACTGAGTCCATTCCACGGTTGTTGCATGGTCACCAGCTCCCATAGGATTACTCCAAAACTGTAAACATCAGATTTTTCATTTGAAGGATCCCCACGAAGGAATTCCGGAGCCATCCACTCAGGCTGAAAATGGAAACAATGAGAGTTCCATGCTGATTGATGCAATGGGAAGAACATTTTTCAACTTACAAGAGACTGACAGTAACTTCTAACTTAGAATAAAGGATGCAATCATGGTATCTATTCATCGTTAGAAAGAAATAGAGATGGAAAGGTTTTATTATAATGATTGCCATTGTTGTCTTTAATATGGAATGTAATGCCATGATTTGGAATCAGCACACATAGCAAACCAACAATAGAGGCGGCGCCATATATTTGATATTGCCTTAGGTACAATTGCGGACTAACTAGTCACATTTAATAAAATATTTCAAGTTATTTGAAATAATTGCCTTTACAAGCAAGCTCAACAATCACCTATCAGTGTGTGCACAAGCTAGTTTGTCACTGTGCAAGAGGAAACGGAGGCTGTGGATACTTACGGTTCCCGCCACAGATTTTGATGATATAAAAGTGTCCGCTTTGAATCTGGACAATCCAAAATCGCACACCTGGGCATGACATTAGAAAATGGAAATTTTTATTTGAAAAAAAAAATTACAGAAATTTGCAAATTGAATAACTTTGTTACCATACCTTTACTGTCCAATTCTTATCAACCAACAGATTGGGTGATTTAAGGTCCCAGTGAACTATGGGAGGATTAAGGCAATGAAGATAGTTGACCCCCTTGGCCTATTTCCAACATAAAACATGAATTTTGTGCTAACAGCAGGGGAATTAATAGATAAAATGTCCAAGTAGAATTTAGTACGAACCACATCCAATGCCATACGTAATCTGCGCCTCTGATCAAGTGTTTCTCCAGCAGTAGGCCTATGAATAAGGCGGTACAAACTACCCCTGTTTCACAAAAACCAGGTACTGGCCGTTCATATTATTTTCATAAATAAATATCAATTCATTGTCTTAAATATAAAACCAGTTGATTACCTTGGCAGATACTCTGTCACAATTGACAGATGAGGCCGCTTTGTAACAGCACCCATGAAAAGGACCACATTTGGATGTCGAACACGTTTCATTATAGCAACCTTAAAACAATGGATCAGAACTTAAAGTCATACTTGTATCAAATGACGATATTTATCTCACTCAGGAACATGCAAAAATAGTAGTAATTTACACTGCCATATAGGAGAAAATACAACATGCCACAATCTCCTTTAAATTAATGCATCGAAGGAAGGAGCTTTTCAAGCACAAATATGATTAATAACTGTAGAAGTGCTTTTGAAAATAAATCACCAAAATAGAGAATGCAGGAAAAAAAACCTCAAAATAAAAAATAAAATGCAGAAGAATTAATTGCAGGATCTTACGGGAGAGAAGCATGCATTAACACACACAAATGGATGTCTCAGAACATGCATGCATTGAGAAAGAGGAACTAGCCGAAAGAAATATGTAATGTGAACACAATTTGGATAATAACAATAATTTCTTAGGTTTCATCCGGTACAAACCTCTCTTAAAAACTCCTTCAACTGATCCTCATGAAAATCTTGGACAGTCAAGACTTTGACTGCAACATCCTGCATTGGAACAGCAATTCTTTACTAGCTTAAGGCAATGAAACATAGAAATATCCCAAAAGTAAGCTGATAATGCGGCCAAATAAAGAAATAAACAAAAGAAAAACAATTGTCTCTCCTGATATTAATGTCCACACCAAGGATTTAGCTAATATGCTATATTATGCAAGAAAAATCTACTTGTAGGTTGTTACATGTCTGGAACAGCACGTGAACATGTCAAATATCAACTAGTCCTAATGGTGCCTTAGATACAATCCCCCATAAGTTCATTTTATCATTTCATTCCAGTGTCAGGTTGCAAACAATATTCACACCCTCCTTTAATTTAACAGAATTTAAATTCATGATGTGAACTAGATCCCTTCAGGCAAGGTTTTAATCTGCAGTGATAGAAAGTTATTGTCAAAGTGTATTGGAACTTCCTCGATTGGGACAAATAAAAGACATCAAGATATTCACCAAGCTTAGTGGGTAAAGATAACAATAAATGCATAAGAGTATTGCATTCTAAAACAGAATCATTAATTGAGGGAAAAGATGGATATCAGAATCATTCATCATGCATGAAATTAACACACCAATGATTTTCAGTTGCAAGAAAAATAAATACTAACCGATCCATGCCACTCAGCACGATGAACTGTTCCAAATGAGCCTACAAAATGAGATTTGAAGCAAATAGGTTGGTACTCACTTCAATGATTTTCTCAGAGAGGAGCCAAGTTTTAAAATGCTTAAAAGAAAAATGAAAGAAGTAGAATTTATATCCAACTTAGAAGGATTAAGAGAAGTACCAGCACCAACACGCTCCTTAATATGCAATTCATCCCATGATATCTCAAGCCAATCCATTGCAAGAGAAGGCTCGAGATTTAGATATCTTGGAATGTTAACAGCAGAGAATCTGCCCTGATTATCAAGTTCAGCCCCAATCTCCTCCAAATCCGACTGACTAGGCAAGTTGGCTTTCAATTGCTTTACACTTTTTACCACTGGGCTTCCAGATACACCAATCTCTTTTCTAAGAGTTTGTTCTATGGTGACTTTATCTCCACAGAGTCTAGAATTTTCATTCATTGTTGATCCAGCTGCAGTTTCAAAAGGCACCACCTTTCCAAAACAATCTTGATCAATTGGTGAATATACTGAAGCCTTTTTGTTTTCAAGCAAACCATTGTCCTTCAACCGTTGAGATTTCTCAATGGCACCTGCAGGAGATTGATATCCACTGTTTAATTTGGTTTTAATAAGTTTGATCTATTTTTCAGAATTTGTGTCTAAAACAACATGTACCAGGAGGTAGAGGTTTCTCAAAAAGAGAAGTTGAATGTTTTGAGTCTATAATCTGACGTGCATTATCCATGTAAGGTTGTTGGAATTCTTTAAGATAAGAAATTTGAAATGGTGAGGGCATTGAAGAAAGGAATCCTCCATTGATAGACGAATCTGGACCATGGATATTTCCTGGCTCCCCAACTAGATCAACTACATATTCCCTGTTAAAAATGTAATAGCAACAAAACTTAAAATAGAAAGAGAAAAATTTTGAAGAAAGAACATTTGGAGACTGAATGAAATTCTATTGCAAAAACGGTAGTTTTTTGCAATTTTTTATATCTTGACATAATAATGTAATAGAGGAGTACAGAGAACTATGATGATATCATGCGTGAAACATTTAGATCACTTAAGCAACATAAAATAAACAAGATCAAAGAATACTAATTTCCTCAATGCAAGTATTTTACATTATGACATAATATTGTTCCAAATTGTTCTGTTAACTTCCAACATTTTATTAGCAAACATACAAGCTAAAATTTGAGTATCTTACCTTGATGACCGCCGGCCATCTTCAATTTTAACGAGGCAAGAAGAACGATGATCTGCCGCACAGTATTTGCATCCTCGGGCTATCCTACATGGCAAACCTATAGAGTCTGCCAATTTCTGCATACGTAAGCAATGCACCATGTTAATGAAGGATCAGAAAGACCGATATTCTGGAAGATCATCATGTATCACATCTACATTTGAAGGATGACCAGGCCATAGGCAGACAAATACATTTCACAGATCAACATATGTACAGAAGCCAATAAAGTCGAACATGGATCATTCATTCTTCATCTGATATCTTGATCTAGAAGCAGCATAAAGCCATTAAGTTTACAAAGTCATGCAGTGCATCACTTAATCAAGAATAAGATACCATCGTCTTTTAAAGCTTTTAAATTGTGAAAAAGAGAAATTATCTAAAAGTTTTACAAGTAAAACCTGGTTTCACAAAGTGAAATTCATTTTCTTAAAAAGAAAAAAAAAACAAAAACAAAAACAAAAAGTGAAAAAAATGGGATTAAGAGAAAAAAGATTGGCCTGATCCTCCCATGAGGACCCTGTAAGAATCAGATATCACAAAAACCTTGTCAATTCACCATGGCAAGCTACAAATACCTCACCGAATGATCATGGAATAGAGAGTACTCCTAATGGACTTCTATAGTTCTGGGTGTCACTGATGCTTCTAATTCGGTTGCAATACCCCTGTTAAGACATTCATACATGATTTAAAAAATTCTTGTACTTTAAGGACTTCAGAGACCTTGTTACTGGAAACTTATACAGGAGAGACATTTCCAAAAATATAATACAATAACTTTTGAAACACTTGGGATCAAAATTAAAAAAAGGAAATCCAAATCTTCAAACAATATGTATATAAACAAAATGCTTTGCATTCCATAAGAATCACAGGCAAAGAAGAAAGAATAACAGAAACAAACGTGTCAAAAGAAAAGGAAAAAAAAGAACTACTAAATTTTTCTTAGCACAAAACATAGTAAAAACATTCAAGCTAATTTTTACCTAGATCCAAAATGGGTTTGTTTAGTACTGTGGTAAATGGGACCACAAATAAAAAGCCTTATGAAATTAGGGTTTTTCAAAGACAATTAACGCCAACCCTCTTTTCTAAAGCACAGACTAAATAGTAGTTGCTAATCCCCCACTTCAACTCATTATACTGGCTTTGCTCAACCTTCTGCCTCAAATGAACTTTCTTTTGAAAAGTTAATGGAATGGATATACAACTGAAAAGTTAACAGAATGTATATACAACAGCCATTTGCCCCACCAAAACAAGGAATATCTTTACACCATTATTCTAAGGAACAAAGTTCTAGAAGTTTAATCCAAGATTTAGACTAACCAACCATTTATTAGAAGTATGATAACATCCAATGATTCACAACTATCTGATCTCTACAATGGTTTGGATTTAGACAAATTTAGACATGAATTGTTCTCCATCAAAATCATCTTCCTTATAGTTATATACTAACACAAGGAGCAGATCCTTAAACCACATCCGACCCTCTTTTTTTTTTTTTTGGGGGGGGGGGGGTTGATCATAAGTGTGGAGTGAATTTATGCATGATATGATAAGCTAATACCAAAGAAAAAAAGGTAATTCTTTTCGCACCTTAAAGAGGATTGCACGATGCCTGCAAAGTCCCATGGATAGGCTGCCAATTGGGAGCACGATACAGTTCTGAAAATCCCTCAATCTCCTACTAACCAATTTCCAGCGTTTGTGAAGATCCCCTTGCTCCGCTGGAAAAGTTCCCCTAAATATAAAACAAGTCAAACACAATGCAAAACAGAAAAGAAACAGTGAAAATGAACGAATCATCAGGGTTGGGGAAAAAAAAAAAAAAAGCCTACCCCATGTATATAGCAACAAGTTTTCCAAGCTTCTCCACCAACACTAAGGTATTTTCTGAAGCACAGTATAACTCCTGTGCTTTATCTTCAAGCTCTTTAAGACGAGTATCCCCGCGTCTATCAACAAGAACAACCTCCACGGATGTCTCTGTGGGTTCAATTTCTTTAAGGGACATCAAATGTGGCAAGCGTCTTCCTTCTTCAAACTCATTACACATCACCCATAGATACGGATTCATCCCTAGAATATTATAAAAACCATCTGATATCTTATCACTATATGATAAACACCCACTAACCTGCAAATTAAACATGCAACAATGACATTCAATGCAAAAAATCATTAAGCAACAAAAACTTAAAAAGGCAAAAAAAAAATTTCAATACGTAATTTAGGATCAAGTTCGAGATATTATCTTCTCTAATCTCATAAAATTTTGAGAAATAAAAATAAATTCAAGCGAAAATGGTGTGAAAATTGGATACCCATAGACGATAAGAAACATTTTCTGCATCGGCGACACCAGGTTCACAATAATCCTGTAAAAGCAAGGGTTCATTGAGGAGACTTGCTTGAGAAGTAAGCCTTCTAGCCAGCATAAGCTGTAAATAATAACTCTCTTTTGACTTGAGTGCTAAGCTATCTTTACTCTCCTCCTCCTCCGGTTCCTCGACTTCCCTTGTAGCTGGCACAGGCGTCCAAGATGAGTCCTTAGTCCATGTACCTTTAACCTCACTCGACAAGTTGCCATCCAATGTCATCCCAGAAAACAAGCTCCCTGAATAACTTCTACCACTCGAGAACCTCGGCAGTGATACCTGGCGGTCAAAGTTGCAGTCAACGCTACGGTCATTAATGACAACAGTGGTTTCTGCAACAGAAGGAAGAGGAGAAGGCGGCGTCGTAGTCTGGGGAGCCGCTGCTGGTTCCGGAGGTAATAAGAACTCCCGATCTTCATCATGATGGTCAGTACTCGAAGAGAAACGTCGAACGGATGGTTTCACGTGAATTGATCCGTCAGTTGTATCTTTTTTTTTGATAAACCAATCGCGGAAAGCGGCGAGCTGTTGCTTTTTGACGTGAAGCTTTACGTCCGTGAAAAGATCCGATAGCGGCGAGTTGTCAGCGTCAGCAGCTGGCGTTGTAAACTGCTTTGGACCCGTCCTTGAGATCGACTTATTTCGGTCATTTTCGGCAGCAGCGTTGAAGGTGGTAATTTCTGCAGCTGTCGTCGATGTCTCCTTGTCGAGCTTTTTCTCGTGATCCAATAGTTGTTTAGGAGATGCATCGAACCCACGATCAGGAAACTGCCTAGGGAAGAAGTAAGTCGTTCGGTGAGGCATTTTCTCACACGGACCTAGCGAGATCACTTACCTCTCACTTTTCTTTCTTTCTCTCTTCCTACTTCCTGCGCACCTGTCAAATCTCTCTCCAACACCCTCTCTGAAACTATCTGCTCATTCCGTACAATTCTTGCAAACCAAAGAACCCTCAAAAACCCAGATTCAAACTCTGAGAAAACTGCAAAAAAAACGAAGATATCCGTGAAAATGGATCAATGAACCAAAAAACAAAAGCTAGATCGAAAAAACAACGTAAAATTGGTTTGGCTTTCGATATTTGGTATAACCGAATGGAAAACTAAGGGTTCAAAACGGTTTTAGAAGTGAAATAAAGAGGTTTTCAAGGTTTTCTTTTTTTTCCCCGAAAGAGAGAATCGGTGGGAAAAATGAAATATTAAACTATGACGAAGGGCCAAGAAAGAGAGGCGGGGTTAAAGCTAACGAGCGCCTTATGCGTGGGCGCGCACCTCATGTAAAAACGCCACACGTAAAATCAAGGGGGAAACCGGAAACGACACGTAGACATGGGAGCATGGTGGTGCGCACCTAGGCGTAGGATAGCGAATGCAATGGCTATTGGGAAGGCCGCGGGTTTTCGTTAATCATTAAAATAAATAGATAAAAACCGGAGCTTCGTGCACAGTCAGGCCGGGGGGTTAACGGGTAAGCGAGAAACGGTGACGAATGGGAAGGGTTACATCGTGATCGGGGAGAGCAAAAAGCGAAGCTAAAATGACGAAAATTTCCTCAGACTTTGTTTCAAAATGACGGGATTTGTTAGGTTTTCGGCTGGCTTTCATTAACAGCATGTGACGAATTTTGTCGCTGAAGAAACCTTTTTATTTTAATTGGACAGAGTTTGATAACTTAGACGGTTTAGATTTGTCGTTATCTTTGCAGTAAAAAAGAAAAAAAAGACTGACGGCACGCTTAATTTATTTCATTTTTTTCCTTATGATGTTACGGCTCTGGTTTCCTAATTTATCAATTTTTTCTATTATTAAAATAAGATTGGTGTTTTCCAATAATTTTTTCTTCCCTTTTTTTATTTTCTAGGTGTGTTTAGACTTTAATCTAGATTATGGTGATTGACCATTGGAACAATTAAAGGATTGGCTCTAAATTCTAAATCTAGGACAAAATTGTTTACGCCAATTATTTTGACTTTTAATTTGGTGAATTTAGCAATTAGCATCCGATTTTTTAAAACACATCAAATCAATTATAGTAAGTGTATTTTTAAAATTGTTGGAAAAAATCTTTAATAAAAACAAATTATGAAAATATTCTTAATTTGTTATAAAGGAAATCGAACAAAATTCTATGTTTTATAAAATGAAATACATATTATTATTATTATTATTATTACAATTTAATTTATTATTGTCGTATTACTTTTTTAATTTGCAAATAAGCTTTCTTGAAATTCAAAGAAGATAGAATGCAGGTTTCAAGCTCATAATCAAATATATATATATGTTTCCCTCAACAAACATGGGATTATATGGTTTTAAAATTTGTTTGATAGCAGTAAAATAAAGAATGAAACAACTTTT
>JAQSVH010000011.1:1118540-1143083 GCA_029448705.1 Adansonia digitata | reverse complement strand
ATTCGTGTGTGCATGTATGTGTGTATGTGTTAGTGAGGGATATAAATAGAGATACATATAAAAGCTTAATGACATTTTGAGTTATTGTCCCATATATCGTGGATTGAAAGCAAAGTGACGGTAATCAGGCAAAGGAAATGTAATCCTAATTTTCTTCTTTAGGCCCAGAAGAGAAAAAAAAAAAAAAAAACAGTTTCAATGGAGGATGGCCATGGAGTGATAATAATAATAATAATCTGGACTATAATGTAAAACTTTTTTAATTGAATTGATATCATTAAATTTTTTGTTAAACTGATAATGCAAGTTAAGTTATATCAACTTAGTTAAAATATATATATATATATATATATATATTCTTCTCTAAAAATTTTATCAATGCCTAATAAAACTTTATTTATTTTTAAAAGAGAAATAGCCGCGTGGTGAGTGTGTTAAATTTGACCCGCAAAGGAATACCGGGCTTGTACTTCTGGCTTATGGGCCTGATCCAATCTAATCCAAAACAAAAAAATCAAATAAACAACTCTAAAATAGAATATTCCAGAGAAGCTAAAGTCGGAGCCGTCGCAGTTCCGGAAACGTGACCTGGTCAGTAACGGGCTTCACGAAGATCGTAGCTTTTTGACCAAGCAAGAATGGTCCTATATATAGCCCATCTTCGTGTATGACTCAAAAGCCTACAAATCTCTTTTCCTTGAGTATCATTCACGCTCTTCACGTACCAAGTTTCTCAGCCTACCACTCTCCAAACAATGCCTCGCCGAAGCTCCGGAGGTGAGTGATTGACTCCGATATGACTCAGATCTTTATAAAGATTGCTTGATACCCGTTTATTTCTTCCCACGGCCGTTGTTTCTTAAGTGATACTTTAGTTTTTTTCATTTACAAAAAAAAAAAATATATATATATATATCATTTTATGCTGTAGTTATGATTTAGGTGTCGATTTGCATGAATATACATTTAAGATTTCTTATTGATCATAGCTTCTTTGTTGCTTTACGTCTTCGGAGTTTTCTCTGATGAATTTTTTATTTGAATAAATAAAAGCTTGGTCAAGATATATGAAAAATTGGAGTTAAATATTTTATTTCGTTTTATGCTAATTTTCGGTTTTAGATTCTTCCTCGTTGTTTTTGCATTAGCGGTTGTGAAAAATTCTGGTAATATTTTCTAGGAGAGTCTATGTTTGTGGATTTTGGACGCACATGGCATTTTTGTTGAATTTTTTTTATTCATTGTTTGCATCCTTTCCCCTTTTCCCTTTAGTTTTAGACCTATAATTGACACAGTCGTTTATGTTAAGCTGAAATGTTGATTTTGCAGGAAGGTCAGCTCCACGGCCTGCTGCTCGTGCTCCATCATCGAATGCTCCTGCGAAGCGTGGTATTTCTTGTTTATTGATTGCATGAATAATTATTCTTGTAGTTTTGTTTTAATCTTTTGGCCTGGAAAGAATCAACTTTTATGTTATTGAATCTATATATCAAATAGCTTACAATAAAACGGGGACTTGGTTATAAATTTTTATGTTGCTTCAATTATTCATTTTTTATGTAAGTGCCCGTGTTTTGCATCACATCTGTGCTTGCCTCATATTTGGATATTGACTATGGGAATATAATTCTCCAAGTATCTTCTAAATACATGAAAAACATTTGGACGTATATTTGTACCCAACATTAACATCCAAGTCGGAGTAACATAGCTCAATTTCATCCAAAATAGTTATTTCTTGCACCGAATTAAGGTAATTTCGGTAGGAAGATAAGTATTGGCATGTTATTGAGCATTGAATGTTCCCTTTGAATTTTTATAAGGATTTGCTGATATGGTATTTGAGTTGAAATTTGTATGAAATATTGTTTCTAAAGTGTGTTCCCCCGCCCCCTCAAGTTACGTTTATCGAACTTTATTGGTTTTTGTTGGTTGCAGCTACTTCTGCTCCTCCCCCTGCACCTGTGCAAAGTGGAAATGGATTTGGTGCTGCCATTGTAGATGGTTGGTCAAAAGCTAATTTCTGTTACAATTATAAATTTTTATCTGATATTGGTAATTAACATGGAATGGACTGTATTTAGTTTTCTTTCTTTGTATATGTGTAGGTATGGCATGGGGTGCTGGAACTGCTATGGCTCACAGGGCTGTTGATTCCATTTTTGGCCCTCGTGTCATCAAACACGAGACCATTGCTTCATCAGAACCAGCTGCTGCTGCTCCTGCTCCTGCACCAAACATGAATAGTCTTACGAGCTCTGATGCTTGTGGTGGTCAATACAAAGCTCTAAGTGATGTATGTATCTTCCTCCCCTTATGTTCTTCATCTTTTAGTCCTCGGGTTTTGTCAAATGCTTGAAGTCCGACCGTGCACAGTAATGTTGCTGGTTGATGTGCATTCTAGACTGATCCTCCCTTGGTTTTGCTTGCAGTGTCTGAGCAACTATGGAAGTGATATCGGCAAATGCCAATTCTATATGGACATGCTGCAAGAATGCCGCAGGAGCTCTGGCACTGCATTGGGTGCTTGATGTTTGAATATATCCCCTTGGCGTTGCCATTTAGTAGTTTGAACATGGCACCGTTTAGTAGTTAAGATATATGTATGTTTCTTGGAGAATAACCAAGCTGTAGTAGACTTAATTTCCATCCAAAACTCGATATTATTGCTTATTAAAGTTATTATATAAGTTAATCTTTAATTGGTGCACTTTTCCTTGATGCTGCTTTGTACCTTCCTTTTTCTTCAGTTTTGAGTCATAAACAATAAACTAAGATTTGCTGCATATTTTATTTGTTGTATGCAGGGTTAGGTGAAGACATTTTGATCACTCATCTTGAATAATGATTCAAATTTATTAATTCAAAGAAATTAGCAAATATTTAATTCAATTGAAAGTGGATCGCTATTACCTTTAATTAAAAGGGTGTTCAACTTGCAGACTCTTTTCATTTTTACCTTATATATATATATATATCTTATTCATCATATCTATGTCGATTTTTAATCATTCATTGAGAAAATGATTTTAGTAATGTTATCCTGTCCATGGCTTGAGTTAATTGACGGTTAATATGATATTTAAAAAAATTAAAATTAAAATATTAAATTTAAAAAATGAGTTAAATAAAAATATTAATTATATTTTTTTTATCTAGTCATAGCTTTATCTAATCATTTTATTATTAGTAATATAAATATATTTAAGGGATCAATTTTTTTAAAAAAAGAATCAATATTTTTTTTTAAAGAATGATCCATCATTTTTAAAAAGACTTAAAAAATTAATTTTTATGTAAAAACTTGAATACATTTGTATGAATTTTACACATAATTTGGACATAAATTGTGCCAATATTTTAAAGCTGGTTTCAACTTAAACAATTATAAAATCAATTAATATACTACTAACACAAATCATAAAAATTTTACTTTGCAATAAATAATTAAATCCAAGCTATCAATTAACAGCATTTGAAGTACTGATTTTTCTTTCCCGACTCTAAACAGACTAGTAATATGTTACATGCAATGTTTTCATCGGGGGGACATTCAGTTTCCCTTTCCTTAAGCAGTAAGAATTAAAAAAAAAGAAACATAGTTTTCGAGCAGACCGTACAAACTACTCAATACTTTCAAAGATTTTACACGTTTACTAGTATTGTTATTATCTGAAGATCTGATCTGATCTGAAGACCGTACATACAAAGATCAGCTTTTCGCATCGCAGCGGCCTCCACCTATACGATTGGTCTTCATGTCGGCTGCTAATATGTTTCCATTTTTACCCAAAACATTGTCTTGATTTCTTGGTTTGACCGTAATTCTACTCTGGGTCTTTCCAATCACCATCCTTTGGTAAATCGAAAAACCAACTTCGTGAATGTCCGTGAAAAAAAAACGAAATTTCCAAGACTCTTTCATGTTTAAAATGCTGAAAATTTAGAGTGAACAGCGAAAGAAGAAATTGAAGAGAATGGGTATTTGGGAGGCTTTTCCCGAGCTCTTAGCAAATATCGTCAATGTTCTCTGTTGGTATGCGATTTATATTTCTTTGTCAATTTATTGTCTCTATACCTTTTGCAATGAAGAAGATAAGACGCTAGATCTTTATGCTTGCTTTGATTCAAGTTCAAAGCTTATTAAGTATTTAACTTCAACGTCACTAACGTTTACCATTTTTTTTTTTCTTTTGAATTTTGTTGATCTGCAGGCCTGCATTCACTTTAATCTATCCCTTGTATGTTGCTACTTAACTTTCTCAATACATCTTGATGTACTGAATTGGGGTTTGAATTCTGTATGACTGGAACTTAGCATCTGTGATTTAAATTGCAGGTTTGTTTCAATTTGGATTTTAGAGACTAATTCTTCCTTAAAAAATCAGCAATGTCTGACATACTGGGTTCTGTTTGCTTTGATTACAATGGTGGAGCTGACGCTTGGGAAGGTTTTGAAGTGGTAATTCTGGGCCTTTTACAGTTGTAATTGGTAGTTTTAATTGTTTAATCAAGCTTTCACTTGTTTTTGTAGTTCACCTTGGAAACTTTTTTTGCGCTTGTTATGTAATTTGATCGGAAGAAGTAAGAGTTAAAACCTGCCACTAGTACAGATGTTTGCATGAGCTCTATCCCAATGTTCAACCTTCATTAGGATTTTCTCAGTGAAATTTGTGCTTGTTTTTGTTTTATATCATGGCAGGTTTCCTTTCTGGCCTTATGCAAAAGGTGTTGCAACCATATTGCTAGTTACACCCTACTTTGGTGGTGCTTCTTATGTCTTCAAGCATATGATCAGACCTTATTTTATAGGGAATACATGGGACATCACGTTCTTCCTGAAGAAGAAAGGCATTGTATCGCAAGGACTGAATGGCGTCGATGATGGTGCTGCCATTACAAGCACACTCATTAATGGGCCAAAATTGGAGAAACTTGGCAAGGTAGGTTTATAAATTGATTATTTTTAGAGTAATATAATCAGTGAAGGGATGGTATATCTGTAGATGAAAAACATAACAAACCACAACATTGGGGCATCTAAAAAAGAAAGGTATTATATTATATGTAAAAATGTGCTGAAAAACCACTGAATTGGGAAAAGGATGCAAAGATTCCTTTTCCCACTCTGTCAACTTCTTTCTTTAATTCATAGGAGTTTCATAGTTTGTTTTTAAGCGAAGGTCTGCTTGATTTTGATTAAATCGATCTTCATGATTTTTATGGAATTCCTTATTCTTTCTCCAGGGAAATTTTGATCTCAGCTATGACAACATAGAGGCGATTTGTGCTCCGAAGAGAGTTCAAAAGGAATGGAGCTGTGTACTTTGTCTGATAACTGCTTCGAGTGAAAATTGTTTGAAGGAACACCTTCGAGGGAAGAGACACAAGACCAAGGAGTCTGAACTCAGAGTAGGTGAACTGCCATTAAGGGACACTTGTGAGTTATCTTCAGTGCCAGAGAAAGATGCAAGGGTTGTTTTTCTCAGAAAGCTGAATATTGAAAGGTGGAATGGCCTTCTGAATCCTGTCACCGGATCAATTAGATGGTGTAAATGGAAGAAGCCACAGATGGGATGCATAAAATTAAACACGGATGGATCTGTAGATGCAGAAAATTCTAGTTTCGGTGGTTTATTTCGTGATTACAAGGGTGATCCATTATGTGCCTTTGTCTCTAAAGCTCCTCAAGATGATACTTTCTTGGTTGAACTATGGGCTGTATGGAGGGGTCTTGTCCTTGCTTCAGGTTTAGGTATTAAAGTAATATGGGTTGAATCTGATTCAAAGAGTGTTGTGAAAACCATTAATCGAGAGCAGCCGTATGGTCCAAAGGGCAGTCGCTGTTTGAGGCAAATCTGGAAACTTTTAACCAAGTTTGAGAACTACCGGGTAACTCACTCATGGCGCGAAACTAATAAAGCAGCCGATCATCTTTCGAGGATGATTCTTAGAGAAAGTGATGTGGTCTTGTGGCCTACTGACTTCCCTGATAGCCTTCACAATATTATCAAGGATGATGCACGAGGGAAAATTTACTTTAGACGTTAACTTCTGATTCTGACTTTATATGGGAAAAGAACATAGATCGAGTCCTGTTCAGCTGTGGTGTGTGGGATTAGAAATTATAGAACACATGGAGTTGCATGTAGTTGGGGGCCAGGTTCGCTTCTATGGATGTGTTTATTGAGCCTAATTAGTCATGTACTAACTCTTGATCAGGTAGGCAAAGCACAAATTCTCAAATAGAAACGTTGTAATTTGAATCAAATTCTCTCTCAAGGGCAAACAAATTTCTAATATAATTTTGAAATAGAAAAACATTTCGAAAAAAAAAAAAATTCTAGTATACAGCCAGTATATTCTGCAGAGAAGTTACAGTGCAAGTCCCAACCATCAAAGCGTTGAGCATAGAAACCATATATGCGGCATGAGTCTCCCAAGACTAAGGAGCTTAAACTCTAATAGCAGGGGGAGCCATGAATGTGGAGTCTGACTCATTGAAAGGAACTGATTCCCTTGGGGAGTTTGAGGAATAAAAAAAACTGATACAGGGCAAAGGGACTAAGAACATATGTTTTTTTTTTTACCATCGTCGTCTACTGTCTTCTCTGCATGAGAAGAAGTTGTTACCAACTGAAATAAGAGGAGGCAATTTGAGCCGTCTAATCTAGTGCAGTAGCTAGAATTACGAGTAGACATAATCAGCCAATACTGTTGAAAAAGCCTTCTCCTGCAGCAAAATCAACCGTGATCAAGATTCAAGTTAAATGACTTAGAGAGCATCAACCACGTGTTGAAATTAGTGGTTGATATAACGGGGAAATTTCGAAGTAGTTTCATGGTTATCCTTTGTTCTTTTATTTTTTCCAAAGTGTCTTGGAGTACTAGTATCGATATAAAATATATATATATACATATATATATCTAGACCTAAATTTACCTCGTTTTATTGATTTATTTATTTATTTTGTTTAACTAGAGCAAGCCAATCTTACCTCAATTGCAATGAAACTTAGAAAGTCAGAATGAGCTTTTCCATTTTTAAAAACTTCATTTTATTTGCGGATTGAGCCGCTTAGATCTTTCGTTATTTTACGCCAAGAAAATGTTGAGACTATTTTTCAGCCAACTTTAATATCTGAAAAATAGAGAATCGATATTTATATAGAATTGAAGCGTTATTTTTCTTGAATTTAAAAAAATAATATATTACATACAAATATATTTTTAAAAAATAATTAAATAATTTTTAATCTACTCTCTAAATCATCCTCAAGACTATGGCCCAAAGCCTCAAACACATTTAAACTCTTTCGACTTTACAAATCAAATAGTTTAAAAAAAAATTGTAATAAACTTGTTGCAATTATTGTACAAAAATTTTTAGCAAAATGACCAAATTTCTTCAAGTAGGACGACTACCATGAAAGAGGGTCTCAAGTCAGTAAAATAGTGAACCTCTCCTTCTTCATTTTAACAAAGGAGAGGCAAATATCTGAAAGAGACGGTACCAAGAAAAGGAATGAAATGAAAGAGAGATGGCAAATTTAAAACTGCCAGTGACATTCCGGTAGCCAATATGCGACTCTATATAGTATTATAAACGTTTAACAGTTCAACGTCAGCCCAACCCTTATACCCTCACAGCAAGATCCGATTCCAATCCCTTTCTCTATGCCATATATCTATCTTTATCTGTCTTTATATCTACATGATGAATCTGATTACTGCTTCAAAACTTAACCGAATCCAAACCCTTCATTGGCTTCATGAATTGCAAGCAGCAATCTCTCTTCTAGATGTTCCTTAGACGGATAGTCGGGTAAATCCAATTGATTGAAACTGCAATTAATCACAAAGAATTTCTTCTTACTAATGAATAAATGGTCTATAAAGCAGCACTAATGCAAAATGCAAAGACAAAAAACCCTAAAAAATTAACCAGCATAATTAACCAAATACATTGCTCAGACAGGTATCTATTTGGACATATATCATAGAGATGACACGACAGATTACCAGGTATGAGCGGAAGGCAAGTGATCAGGGCTGCCATAAGCTTTGTGTATCTGAAACTTCTGTGAACCCGAAATTCCTTGAAGTGCACTAAAACCTTCTAAAGGCACCTGTGAAATTACAAAGAGCAACAATCGAGATCCGAGACCAGTTATGAAAAACCAAAAAAAAGGTTCTTTCATACACCATTGTAGAGCTATAACAAAGATAAAAAATGGGTACAGCTAATGAAAAAAAAAATGTTATCATAAAGGCATGAACTAATATAGAGCTCTTCTAATATCTCTACGTACTCAGAATTAAACAGGTTCACGATTTCACAGTAAACTAAAACCCCATTTATCTTATCTGGATCTTATTTCAAGCATTCGATAACAGGATAAGATCCGGTTCATTACTTTTCAATACACTCATCATTGACATTGACGTCTAAGGTTAACTTATTATTGCGAAAGTCATACTTTTGAATGGTGATAAAAGATGTATTTAACAGTAATAGACCGAAAAGTAATGGAGAGGAGCCAGACCCATAAATAATTAACCTTTGGGTTGAAACAACTTGAAATGTCAAATTATTAGTATTATCTTACAATTTTAGGTGTTGAATTACCTTTGAGGTGCCTGTCACAAACTGTAGAAGCCGAGCTTTATCTTCCTTGCTGAACCCTTGAACAACCTCCCAAAACCACTGGATAACAGGTGATGCTGCACTATATCCAGAGTACTTGGTATTTGCCCTCATATCATCCACTAGGAGACAGTTATCATAGATCAGGTCATATTCAGATAGGTCTGGCAAAATAAAGCATTCTACCATAAAATTAAAATTGGTTTACAACACTTACAATCAATATCTGGAAGACCACTTATCAGCAACTCCAGCTCCTTGTCATTAAAAATAGATATTAACTCCCTAGGAATTAATTCATTGAATCCTTCCAAAAATGCATTAATTTGAGGACGAATAGCAGTTGTCAAACGATGCTCAGCAATGAAATCAACATATTGGTGTTTATTCTCCTCGGTAACTTTAATGTTTCGACCACCAGGAATCAGCTCATCGTCAGTCACCTGCATCATATTTTGTAGAACATAATTATAACCAAAAATTTGTCAACACAAGGGCTTGATAAAAGAATCAATGAAAATCCTTACCTGTGTCCTTTCATACAATATCAACTTCTCCTCATCAGCATCAATGCTAAAAGTAAGGTCCAGGACATCACTAATATCATTCTGAAAAAATAAATAAATAAACAATGAAGAAGAGGAAAAAAGGAGTGCAAAATATAATCTCTCCAATGAACCATGAAAGACAATTTTCATTAAAGAAACGAACTCCATTGCTCCCATTCCCCCTAAAAGAAAAAGAGGAAAAGATATGGGAAATTGACATAAGACCGACCTCAAGCATCCATTTTAGGTTTTTGAAGTAATCAGGATCAATAGCTTCAATGTCATGATAAGTAACTTTGACCCCCAAAATATGCTTGTAGAAAGATCGAGTAAAGTGGACATCCAAGAGTTGCCCATCAAAAAGTGCTTTTCCTACCTGGAAAATTTTAATTAAGTGAAAATAAAGTTAGGGGAAAAAAGTGAGTTAATCCAACAGGAGCAACTAGGGAAGGTACTCACAACTCGCCCAACAAATTTTAAGTATGAAAGATGTTCTGTTTGATAGACTGAGTTGGGGTTAGGCTGGAATGTTGACTCATTGCCCACTGTAGTGAAAAGCAAAGCTCCTTTGTCAAATATAACCCTGGATAATAGCTGATACCATTCCCTTGTAAGCCCACCAGCATCAATACCTTCCTCTCCTTGGAAGTTAACGGTCAACCTCCCCTTCAAATCTTGAGTTGACCGCATCCGTAATTGGTTATATGAATCCTCAAGTATGTAAGCTCTTCTAACCGATATTCTTAGAGGACTGTGATGATGATCATGTTGATGCTTTATTTTGGACCTGAAGTGAGCACATTTATTATCAAAATCAACAAAGCGAGGGACTTTCAGCATGAGTGAAAATGACTTCTCAAGAAGCCCAGGATTCTGGCGGATAAAAGCATTTAACAACTTCCTATGCTTCTCTGAGAACTTCACAAAAGCAACATGTTTTTCGTCAAATTTTGAAACAGGACCAGCAGCTTTGAGCTGGGCAGCAGATGTGCTAGCATTCTCGGCATCAGAAATTGCAGCCATGCCAAAATCATGACCAGAACCTGGCTGCGCAGGATGTAACTTCTCACACGTAATGAAGAAAGATTCTATGTATGGTAAGATGTTTTGAGTGCCTGCAGGAAGTGGCGGTGTTACACCAGATTGTCTTGACGTGGAAGTCCTGGATGGAGATAATAAATCTGGCTCAGAATCTAAATAGCTCTCTATTTTGGTTATGCAAGTGCTCAACTCTATCCACAAGGGTTCTAAGGCTGCATTGATGTCCTGCACCTGAGAAAGAGCTGAAGAACACTCTGTTTCAGGAAGCAGCGGCAGATCCTTTCCCTTCTCAGTTATTGAAGTAACAAAAGAACTTAGTGCCTGTAAGACTCTTAAAATTGAAGCTCCATCAGAAGGTGTTGTGCTCAGAAGAGCTTTAACTGCTTCACCAAACATATTTAACTCATCCATGGAAGATTTAATCAACTGTTGTATGACATCAGCTAGCTCAGAAATAAACAGATGAGAATGGCTTGGAGCAATAGCCACCAGTTTTTTCATTACCTCTCCAACCAGACCATATGCATTATCTGACAAACTGGGTCAGAAACAAACCATCAGCCCAGGCAAATGGATATAAGGCACTAAATCATATTCAAAAATTAACAATGAAAAGATAATAATGATTTAATAGGAGGTGCAAACTGCATAATCCACTCAATTCTTTCTTTTCTTTTTTCGGTTGCAAAGCACAAATTACAGGAAATGAGAAATCGACCTTTCTTCAATAGAAGCATAAGAGATAAATGGTGGAAAAACAAATTTCTAACAAAATAGACGGCATAAAAGAATACATTATGTAGACATACAACATACCCTTCCCGAGCAAGCAGTGAGCATAAAAGTCGGAGCTCTGCTCGTGGGAGATTGGTCAGTACACTCTGCGCATCACATTCATTACTTGCACCAGATGTTGAAAGTGTGGATGAATTAGCAGTCTTTAAAGATGATTCAGCAACCACCAATGGAGCATCATGATTCTCAGCATTGACATCAACATCAGACATTGAAATTTGCGAAGCAAGTATCTGTCCAGTGGAAGATGCCCTAGATTTCTCAGAAGTGGGGGGCTTCCTTTCCGCATGATCAATGATTACATCCAACAAGTTAAGCAGCTGAAGCAAAAATCATAAATGAGCAAATAATGAACACAAAGATGTAAAATTGCTTAACATATTTAGAATAGGGTTATCACTTGTCACCTGCTCAAGATGTGCTATACTTCTCAAGTACAGGGGTTGATTGAGAAGGCTCAAAAGCAATGCAATGGAAATGAATCCTTCCTGCTGCTCCTCAGTCATCAAAGCTTTTCCATGTGACTGATCAATACCCCTGAACTGTTGTAGGGTAGCAAGAGGCAATCTAAACTGAAGTAAGATCTTAGCAACATGTGGATGATTTCGAGCCAAGTAAGTGAGAGTTTCAAGAACTCGCCTAGACACCAAAGGAGGAACTCCTACAAAGGGAAAGGATAAGATAAAACAAGCCACTTAATCCAAGTCCTAGAACTCAAATCATGAACAAGCATAAAACTGCTCCAAACTTGAAGAATAAAAGGAAAAGTAGAAGATATACCAACAAAAAGAAAAAAAAAAAAAAAAGAGAAGTTTTTATGACAAGCCAACATTGAATCAGTAGGGGTTATGATAACTTCCCATGTGTATCATATCTTACCATCGAAAAATTGAGGACGAGAATACAGAACATTATTCTGGCAACCATAAAGCCTGTATGGTGGTTCACTTGAATTTAAATAACTGACAGGCTTTCCTGTATCAAGCATCAGCATGTCCATCAAGATTTTCACCAGCTCTGTTCTGGTTTCATTATGAGCACATAAATTCAAGAGAAGCTTCTGCAATGCACCTTTATACAGTGGCTGCAGTATTTAAAATATTAAATAAGTAAATCATAATCAAGGATGAATATCAGAAGGAAAAATTAACCAAGCCAGAGAGAGCACCTGAACTATGCGAAGTAACCGAACCATTGCTTGAAGCGCTTCTGTGCCAATTAAAGGGGTCCCTTCAGCTTCAATTAACTTGGCAGAAACAGATCTGTGTGACACAATACTTCCTCCGATCCTATCGAGGTTGGATCCAATGCCTTCACCTCTCCTAGAAGATCCACCTCTGCGATTCCTAGCGTACATTCCAAACAAGGTACGATTATGATGGCGATGTGCAAATCTTTCACGCAACGTGTTTGCCTCCGCAACAAGGGCAGGTGGGAAATTAGCAAGAATAGCATCAGATGATGTTAATAAAACCTGAGGATAAAAATGACAAAAGGAAAAATGTTTAGACATTTTCAACTTACAACTTAACATTTAACCACATTATAACAAAAATCATACCTCTTCCCGCAACTCTGAAGGAAATGTTGCAAGTATTGAGACTGTGTCCATTTCAACAGGTTGACCTTCGAGTTCCTGAGATTGATGAATCCTTTGTGCTTGCTGTTGCACAAGAACTTCAGCTCGGATGTCTGCAGGAAGAGCTGCAAGAAATTCTGGGTCGAGATCTCCAGAATTCTGTTGTTCAGCATTTGAAGGCTGCGTCACTTGACCTTGCTGAGCTGAAAGAACTTCAGCACGCAGCTCCTCAGGGAGAGCATCCAAAAATGCAGGATCAATTGATCCAGAAACAGCACCACTATTTATCTGCTGCTCTGCCGCTGGACCATCTTGATCTGCTTCTCGACTAGAATTCTCTGAAACCTCAGTTACACTGTGAAGAGCCACATCTCTCACACCAGAAGCTGTAGAATTCCCAAAAGCCACATTTGTTCTTCTTGCACGAGCAGCCTGTGGATCAGGAGTTCTGTCTGAAGATCCTTGCCTTTCTCCACCATCATCATGGCCATCTGCACTTCCAATCTCAACATCAAGGCTTCGAAGGCTTTCACCTAAAGTAGCCCCACTACCACTACTTTCTTGGCTCACTGCCTCAACATCACGAACAGCTGTATCATTCTGCTCAAATTGCGTTTCAACTGATTGTGAATGTCTACTTGATGCATCTATTCCTTGCAGTGTATCACTTACAGCATGTCTCCCATCAGCACCAAGAGTATCATCTATTGGCGCAGAAGATGGAGGCGCATCAGCATTTTCATTATTAACATTGTTTTCTACAGGATTCTCAGGCCTTGCACCAGTCCCTGATTCTTGCAACTGAATATCTTCACCATGGGTCTGAGGTTCCTCTATTAATGTGGTGTGATCAGAAGATTTCTCAGGGACTGGTCGCCTCAGTTGGGAAACAAGCCAATCTTCAAGGCCTTGTGGTACAGTAGCTGCACCTGACCCACTGCCATGCTGGCTCTCATCAACCCATAAGTTCAAAGGATGGCTGTGACGCCCATTCCTCAAGGATCGGAATATAGTATCCAATCGAGATGAGGTGCCGTCTGAGTTTCTGTCTGAAAGAATCATATCATGGGCATTTTTTGGAGGGAAGGAAAATAGAGAGAAAGATGTAGGGTGGTTAAAATTAGAGACGAACAGAGAAATACAAAATTAATAAGCATTAAGTTGTAAATTAAAACAAAATAAAAAAAAGTATATATCATTAGAATACAGGGAAAAAAAAACAAACAAACAAACCCACCTGACTGCCTTGAAGAGGCTGAACGTAGTGATGAAGGTCCCAACAAAAAAGGATGCCTTGAAGGAGCTGAATTCTCACCACTGCGCCCCAAAAGACTGTAAATGGATGTAGTACGTCCTTGACGTCTAGAACCAAAAAGTTCAACTGGCATTACACTGAGAGTTTCATTGGCAAAGCTGTGGTCTCTGCCAAAAACCTCAATATGGTCAAACACATCCATTCCGTTTGTACCCTCCTCCAACCTTAGAATTACTCCATCCTCATCATCATCATCATCCTCATCATCTTCCTCTAATACTTCATCAAACTCATCATCATTAATCTCATGATCATCTTGATCTGTGTCAGGATGAGGCAGGTGATGTACAATATCTTCCTCCAAATCATTATGGTCCTCATCATCATCATCTTCATCTTCATCCACTTCATCCCCATCATCTCCAGATATCTCCTCATCCTCATCATCATCAAGGTTTCCTTGCTCATGGGGCTGGATTTCAAAATGAATCCCCAAATTGTCAACACCATTTTCAAGAACCCTTGCATCCTCAGAGGTTTCTTGCATATAATCATCCTCAGTAGCAGGAGCAAAACCTCCATCAAGATCCTGGTCATGTTCCACATCATCTGTAACAGCTTCAGGCCCACCATAGTTGTGGACAGTATTGAAAGACTCAACACGGTCCGCTGCAACTGCATCATGACTAGACGGAGATGCCATTTCCATGGACTGTGATGCATCGATATTATCTGCTCTCCCAGACTGACCATGGTCAGCAGGTTTGACTGAATTCTCACCTTTGATAGAAGAAGAATCAACAGAATGAACATGCTCCTTCGTTACAAGTTCCAAAGTTTTGATGATCCCTGTTACAACTTTTGATGACTCAGCATGATCCAAATCCAACACTCCAAGGGTGCGTGTTAATGATGTAACCAGACCAACATCTATTAAAGTGGCAGAAGCTTCTGCTGAGATGCATGAACCAGTTGATGTACGGGCAACTAGTATATCATTCAACAAATCAACAAAAGTCTGCATATTGCTGCTTGGAGGTTTGAAACCATCACAGGAGTCAACAAAGTCATTGAATATACAATTAATCTCTGTGAAGACTCTCTTCCTGGCCTCTGCAGAACGCACACAAGAAGCAACTAGAAATTGACTAGCCCGTGTTGCTAGTTTATGCCTCCAGTCACCATCATTTTCCCTTTCCTTCGCTGAATCCCCTGAATATGGAATAAACCTGTAAAGAATCTGGTGAAATATTCCACCAGTAGATAAACCAGCTGAGCACCTTTGATTAGGGACCCTGCGGCTACCAATTTCACAATCTCTCCGCAGCAGCACATGAACAGATGAAGCATACATTACCAGGATCTCTGTCAAAAGTTTCAAGATGAATGCTATCTTTGCAATTGATGCAGAAGCATCTCGGCCAGAAACTTCATTCTCTTCAGATAAAGCTGCAATGGCTTTTCCTTTATCCTTGACAGCAGCAACATCAATTTCCATATCAGTTGATGATGGTGCATCAACAAGCACCTCTGTTCTAACATCATTTGTCAAGGAAGCTACCAAAGCACTAACTGAATCCAGAAGAAGCTCAAGCACATTTACAAAACTTTGAGGAGATTTTCCATGCATTTTAACTGACTTAGAATTTGAATCATTAAATTTTCCAAGCCCATTCCCAGGGCCTGCTGAGTTCATATTGCACAAATTACCCTTTCCATCATTTTGTTGTGTTTTATCTTTGTCTGATGCTCTCTCCTTTTCCTTTTCTTTCTCCTTGCATTTATCTTTGTCACGGTCTTTAACCAAAACAATATAGGGTCTGTCACCAACCATCTCAACTTGGCAGACAAACTTAACAGCCTGCATAAATATACCTGGATCACGAGAAATGACAGAACTTAGGTTAACAATGAAATTACGCGGACTGACCCTCCTATTTAAATGCCTGTGTGCCATAGCAGCAAGACTACGCTTTATCTCAGCTTCCATTGCCTGCCGCAAGGTTTGAGGATCTTCAAGGACATGATGGATAATGTTAGCAGCAACACTGTCAAACCCAGGAAAGAGACTACTTGTCGGCAATGAAAGAAGTGAACTTACACCCCCACCATCAAAAAAACAAACAGCGACAGAATGGGTTCTCGTCAGAGTAGAACATAGCTGTAGGACAGCATGCATTGTTTCAGATGGAAGCCGGTTTCTTATACAGCTACAAGCAATCTCAATCAGTCTCTTATGCTCATGAATATCGATATGTCTTGGAGATCCAAATGAACAATGCAACTTGCTTTTCTTATCAATATTGAGAGATGCCTGCATGCTACTAACATTCTCCCCTTTCAACTGCTCAACAATTTCAGCATTCAATTTTTGGTCCACTTGAAGTAGCCTATCAAGAGCAAGGAAAGCAGTTGTAAACCACTTTGGAACTTGACATTTCTCCTTGTCTACTAAACCAGAGTCCCACTCCCAAAGTAAATCAGTTACAAGTTTTACCAGTCCAGTCTTTGAGGCAATTTCCCGTGCCGTCACATCCTCATGAAGAATTAAAGCAAGAACATGGAAAAGAGCAGAGAGCAGAGAATTGTTTCTGATATCAGAAGCAGAACTAGAATCTCTCACTTGGTCAAGAATGAAGGAAATGACACTGGACCTACATTGACCATCATTTTGGAAGCATATCAACACAAGAAGATCCCTAACTGGGAACGCTAGAGATTCCTTCATCTGAAGCAGCTTTGTACATGTTAACAGCAACTCCTCAACAGGAGGAAGTTGGACCATCTCTTCTTCAAGTTGCTGGCTACTGTCATTCGTAATATCTAAATTTGTGTCAGTTTCAGAGTTCCCAACAGACATGGCAAGTGCACGAGCAAGCTCATCGTCTTCCTGGGTTTCCTCTGGATGGGAGAATAACCACTCCATTGCCAATTCCACACTATTAGCTCCAACCTGCCTCAGAGCTTCTTCTGCTCTAGACCCGGAAAATCCCATCTCTACGATTGTTAGTATGGCTGTTTCATTTAGGGGGGGACCAATAATACGAGCACTATTGCTGCTCGTATTTTTCTCTTCGACACCAGAGTAAATGTGCCTGATGATAGATATAATTGCAGTGATGAAATCACAACTGCAATCAGTAAACTGTGGGTGGGTCCAAACCGGTAGCACTGCCTTAAGCACCATGGATTGAAGCACCTTCACAAAAGTTTCAGCATCCTTTGGGAAAGGAACATAGCCAGTAGCAAGTGGTTGCACAAGCAGGTGTTTGGTGAATGGAGACAAAATAAAAGAAGAAGTCACCAGGTGATCCATAAGTTTACCAAAGCTAGCTAATGGACCATAAATCCATGCATGATCTCCATCTTCCTTTTTGTCCTGCTTCAGATTACCAACATCAGTATCCATTGGAGAGGCTGGAGCCCTATTAACTGCAAATAGTAATTGACTGGTAGCTTCAAAAGTTGTCAAAACTGATTGAACAACTCCATGGCCAAATAGGCAGTTTAGCATAATAGCATTGCAGGAATCAGGCCTTTCCAGAAGAATGCTGTTAATGAAATCAATAACCTTACCAAAGTAGCGACACTTAGTAGATATGGATGCTTCTGAGCCTGAAGAATTTACATGACCTCCAAAGTTCATGTGATCCAATGCAATAGACGCAAAACTAGAAGCAACAGATTTTGATGCAGGGGATGCATTAACAGTATCATCCCGACGACGAGAAGGAAGTAACATCACTTTTCCCAACTCTTGAAACAAATTGGTAATATGGAAGCAAAGTGACCTCACCATATCACAGCAAGAGGTGTGATATGACCTCTGCTTGTCGTATTCCTTTTTATTGGCAGATCCAGAAGCATCTGATGAAGTAGAATGATTGGCTCCAAACTGCATGTTTGAACCATCAATAGCCAATCTCTGTTGAAAGTCGGTAGCTCTGCCAAGGTCACGATAAAGGTTTACTAGGTCAAAGAACTGGGATTCAATGCTCCATCCCGGTATCCTTCTCCTTAACAATGGATCAAGGAACTGTCTAAAGGTGTTCAAACTTTGCTCTTCAGTATCACTTGCACTCGATTCCCATTGTTGTGACTCGGGCTCAAAAAACCTAGAACTACCACCATCATCCTCCACTTCAAGTTTGGCATCTATAAAGAGAGAAAGCTGCCATAAAATTTCACGATGGACATGACCAAGGTCTTCCAGAACATCTTTGCTGCCATTTCCAAGTTCTACAAGCAAAGCACTAACCCAACGATTATCTTTGGAAGCATAAAGAAGCAGAAGGAACTCCACAAGGAAAAGGGGCGAAAAGACTCCATCATCAGGCATCAGCCTGGGCTCCAGTAAAAAGGACCTTGAAGCTGCACCAAATCCAGTCAAAGCTTTCTTCAAATGTTCCCTCAGAGAAGAACAGAAGGCACGTGCAAGAGGAGCAGAGTGATGCAGAGTAAACCCTTTAAAAACCATGGTGCTATGTAAAGCAATAGACATGCCCTCAGATGGCTGTACAATACTGGGCCTCAAAAGAAGCTTCAGTAGAGCCTCAATTCCTGATTTCTCCACAAACAAGCGACATGTTTCAGCCTTCTCTGTTGTTCTATGAAGCAAAACCATCAGATGAGAAATGCACAATTGGAGAAACCGCTCATCGCTGATTCCTTCAATCACAGAATCAACTGCACCAACCAGACAACAGTGCTCTTCATTTCCTTTGTCTTCAGAATCAGTTTCCATTACACTGCTGCCATTAACTTTTTCCGCAGATGATGACCCAGAAAAACTAGTGCTGTCCCCAAAGGAAGCAATTTTATTTACAATTTCAATGATTATATCAACACCACTGCTTCTCAGTGAAGATACATGGCGCAAAAGTTCCTCAACCGCGTTAGCCAAAGGAACAATTGCTTCATTCATAGCCAGTGCATACTTCTTGCTAGTAAAGATGTCAACAAGGAATTGCAATGCTGAAGTTTCTTTCACTGCCTGCAAGCCGTTGGCATTAAGACAAATGGCACCAAGGCCATTTGGAACACATGTTATAGCCTTTGAAGATGGAAGCAACCCAGATAACACTGAAGATAAAAAGGCATCTGGAAGACCCAGTTCAAGAAGCGCAGGGAGACAAGTTGGATCTTTATGGATAATTTCACTCATAACAGTCACAGCTGAGTAATAAATATCACCTCCAAATTTATCTGCATTCCCAAATAGGAGCGACAATGTACCCATCAGTGAACTCTCACGAGGATTGTGTGGTCTAGTAGAGTTTGCAGGGGCATATGTAGCAGAACCAAGAGCCTTCAAAAGCACCTTGATAAGCCTCCTTTGCAAGTACAACTGGTCACCATTGTATCTTGAGCATTCGACCATTGAATTATCATTTCCACCAGACATACCAATAACTCTATGAACTTCTGTCTGAAGCCTCTGAGCCAATAGCTCTACTCCACCCAGTTCTCTAAGTAATGACACAGCTGAACTGCTGTAATCCATGAGCTTTTGTAGAGCTTTGACAGCCAAATACAGAAGATGCATATGATTTGGGTCAGAATCCCCCAAAAGAGGTAAAAAGGTTGGAACCATTCCTGACCCTCTAATATTACTCCCCGATGCAGAGGATGACACGATATGAAGCAGATAGAACTGAAGAAGAGCCTCAATAAACGCAAGAGATGATGGATCGCTAGAACCTTTCAGTGACAAAACTGCCTTCTGGAGCAAATTCAAGAGAATCATTTGATTTCCTACAGTAAAACTAATACTTGATCCACTCAAAATCCGTGCCCGGTCATGAGATGCTGAATATGCAGCTAACTGAGCTCCCAATGCAAGCATCGCAAGAGTTCTAATATTTCCAGTAATAGTTTCTTCCGACCGCACAATCCTGATTAATTCATTTGTATATTCTGGTTCATTCGAAAAAAATGATGTCAGCTCGTCATTAGCTTCATTAGACTGAACAAGCACAATAAATGCAAGAAGGCAAATCCTGGTGTACAGCCTGCATATCCTGGGCGACCGAAAGGCATGCGCGTATCTAATTCTTGTTAGCAATGAAAACCGGAGCTCAGTCGGTACATTATATTGTTCAATACAGAGCTTCATTATTAACAGATCATCATCCTTGCGCAAATGCAGATCTGGCATGTGTATGACTCTTGAAGTAGAATGTGCATTGCCACTTCTTTCCACAGTCCCTTGAGTATTGAGCCCATGCAATTGAAAATAAAGGCTAGAACCAATCTGGTGTTGAGACTTGTCACGATCATTTTCTATACTGGATGGAAACAAACTAAGCCCTTCCTCCTGTGTTCCGTCATTTGACAAAATACATGTATACAAACCCAGCCCCTCCTCTTTACTCCCCCATCCCTGAGCAAGAGACAGCAGATAGCTGTTTACCGAACCACATCCAATCAAATTACCACTGCCATGGACCTTAGATGGGCTTATTTTAACAAGCGCAGCAAGAGTCTCCAGTGTAGCTATAAGAATTTCAGGATCAGTGGAGGAAAGTAGGAGCTTGAAATGCTGAAAGGAGAATGAGAGAATTTTATAAGATAAAACAATATTGGAGAAGCACAAAGATAGAACATCCCATAAACTAACAAGTTAGTAGGACCTAAACAAGTTTGCAAGTCACAGAAGTTGAAAGAACAATTTCTGACTCTATCTCAACATACCTCCAAGCCATCAAATGAACTCTTGATGTGGCAATTCTCGAAGATTATTTGCATTACTCGTAGTATTTGAAGAACTGCATGCTTTGGAAATGGACTATCATCTTCTAGAATTTTATCTGATAGGAGAAGATCATTCCTACAAGACAAGTACGTCTTGAAATATGTATCAAAATGAAGAAACAGAGGCCTCCAATGATGAAAACTCCCCTGAGTTAAAATCAACAGGTGAGTGAAAGAACCAAAAGAAGGGGATAAACAACTGGAAAAAGTAGTGCATAATCACCTTCGTGTACTCCCATCGAAAGCCCGAAAGAGGTATTGCTATATCCTGTAATGGACTCCGGATGACCTTATCAATAAATGCTTTAATTTGAGGAGGCTGCAAGTAACAGTGCAATGTTGGACTTATTTCCCAAAAGAAAGGAGTAGAAGGAAAAAACATAGAAGCTTTGGAAACCATTCAGGCAAGGCTCATGGATACAAGTCTATATTCCATTCAAGCAAGTTCACAACAACCAGCGCATAAAAAGACACTTATACACATGTTCCTTTAAGCATGTGTGCAAATGTGTGTTGGATATTCCCTAAAGAACAATGGGAATCAAGCCAAAGAGGAGTAATAAAAAATGTATGGAAAGATAATCTAAAAACACCTAAACCTGTAGCATAAAGCTGACGATAAATCAGAAGCTCAATGATGTTAAGATCAAAACAAGAATATTTAACACCATGGGAACTCAAAAAATCACCTTTCATTCATTGCATACGAAGCTCTCCAAGTCTTGGCTAACTTGTGGTCATAATTATTCTTACCACTTTGTTAACAACTAAATATTTGTTACCTACTTGCCTTCTTGGGGAATGCACAAAGATGTTAATGCTTCTCTAATATTTCACAAGCCAGCAACAAAAGATAAAGGCTCTCAAGGGGATATGAAGCAGCTTGGCAAAGGTCGCAAAGTCATATCAAGCACACAAGTAACAGAAAATAGAACATAAAATCTTATAATAGCCATTAATATCTATGAATACAGAAGTATATATTGCTAATATATATAAACACACACACGCACACACAAAAACTATATCGTTATAGTTCATCACCAAGAAAAAAAAAAGGAGATTACAAAAAAACAAAGTATATCCAATTACAAGCACCAAAAAACGACACAATAATAAAATATTCTAAAAGTAAAAGGTTACAAATGAACTAGCATTGATCAATTTAAACCGTCTAAAAACTCCAGATTTAAATAGCTTCAAGAGCATTAAATGGAAGAGAACAATTGCACTCTAACCCTAAAAAAAATAATTTCATCGAGATTTTCAACAAAAAAAATTCTAAGAAAAAGAAAGTACAATTAGAATCATCCAGAAAATTTCATACCTAGTGCAAAATAAACAGAATGCAGATTCACTAACATAACCTTTTTTTTCTAAAAATAAATATTATACTGTCAGAAAAACCATCACGTCCTAAGAAGACTGTATGTGACAAACTACATGCTTCAATTTTCTAATTCAGCATTAATTTTTCTTTTAAAAGAAAATAAGTAAACTTCAAAACCTCCTATTCTTAACTAATATGAATGCTGTTCAGGAGTAAACATGCATTATGTCAGCCCAACATCAAGAAAGATTATAACAGACACCAAAATATTCCCCAATTGATAAAATCATTAAAAAAAAAAGAGCTTCGAAGTACTGAATGCTTATTTCGAATTAAGGTCTTAGGCATAAAGGAAAAGACATGTCCAAACAATATAAGGTCTTCAGTTTAAGAAATTATACCCTTAAGAAAAGCCGCATAAGATAACAAATTGATGCATCACAATCTCTCAGTTAACCGCAGAAATCAATTAGTTGAGAATCAGCCAAATTGTCCATTATATCAACAACCGAAAAGTAACAGTAAAAACAAAATAAAACTAACACAACATTAAAATACTAGTTATTACAAGTACAACAAAAGAGTGATATTAAAAACCCTAGTGGGTTCACCAAACAATACAAGATTCTGATAAACCCAACCCAGAAAGCATTTTCTTGGGAAAATTGAACAAATATATATATATATATATAATATGTATAGATAGCATATATATGCATACTAAATTCTAATAAACCCTAACCGGAAAGCATTTTCTTGGGAAAATTAATCAAAAATATATCAAATATATATTGATAACATATATATATATATACATAAACTATATCATTATAGTTGCCAGAACAAAAATATTAGAAAACAACAAAGAGTATCCAATTACAAGCACCAGTAAACCACATAATAATAAAATATTCTCAAAGTGAAAGGTTGCAAAAGAATTAGCATTGATCAATTCAAGCATTAAACTGTCCGACAACCCCAGATTTAAATAAATTCAAAAGCATTAAATGGAAGAGAACAAATTGCACTCTCTAACCTAAACAAATAGGCTCATCTAGATTATCACCCCCAAAAAAAAGGTACAGTTATAACCATTGCAGAAAATTTCATACCTGGCGCAAAATAACACAGAATGCACAATTCACTAACATAACTTTTTCTCTAAAAATAAATATTATAGTATGAGAAAAATATCACATCCTAAGAAATCTGACCATGACAAACTACAGGCTTCAATTTTCTAATCCAGCATTAATTTTTTTGAAAAAAAAGCATCTTAAGTAAACTTCAAAAAAATGCACAATTCAGTAACACAAACCTTTTCTAAAAATAAATATTATAGTGTGAGAAAAACCATCAAGTCCTAAGAAGACTGTCCATGACAAACTACATGCTTCAGTTTTCCAATTCGGCAATCAACATTAAAAAAAAAAGCATCTAAAGTAAACTTCAAAACCTCCAGTTCTTACTAAATATGAATGCTCTTCAAGAGTAATATGCATTATCTTGTCAGCCCAACATCAAGAAAGATTACAACAGACACCAAAATATTCTCCGATTGTTAAAAACAACACTTGCAAATACTGAACGTTTATATCAAATAAGGGTAACATATAGGATTAGGATGACACATGTGTCCAAATAATATTAGGTTTTCAGTTTCGACACTATACTCATTAAGAAAATGCACATAACATAACAAATTTTACTACAAGCTAAGCATCAATTCATTCTTAAAGCATTACTCTCTACCAGTTAACTGCAGAAATCAATCAGTAGAATCAGCCAAACACTCCATTATATCAACAACCAAAAAGCTAACAAAAAAAAACATAATAAAACAAACACAATGTCAAAATACTAATTATTAGAACAAAACAGTAATAATTAAAAACCCTAGTGGGTTCACCAAAAAATACTAGATTCTGATAAACCCTAAGCGGACAGCCTTTTCTCGGGAAAACTAAACAAATAAAAATTAAAAAAAAAAAAACTTACGGGCTCAGAGTCGAATTTGATAGAAGGAACAATAGCAGTTTCGCCAGACAAAAGCTGGCGAAGCCTTGAAGGCAAAGTCGATCTTATATTCGCCATCTCACCTCCACTTCTCTACTTCCAAATACTACAAAGACACACCGAAAAAAATAATAAAAATAAATAAAGCAAAAAATTAAACCCTAAAAACGGAAATCAGAGATTAAAAAAATGTAAAAAAAAAAATCCAAACAGATCAGATATTAGATTACAAAAACTATAAAGAAACACTGAAAGAGGGAGAAGATACCCGAGAAAGGAGGGAGAGCGGAGCAAGGGATGCTTACACATTCGAAGTATGGAACAAGAAAATAAAGAAAACAGAATAAGAGAGACTTATAACGAGAAACGACCCAAAAAAAAAAAAAGAGAGAAAGAGAACCCCGAAAGCAAACAGAGAGATGAGAAAGAAAGGAGGGGGTATTTGTTCTATGAGTGGCTTCGTTTACGTGTTTGTTTGGTTTGGTTTTTGGTTTATTTGTTTTGGTTTTTTATATAATTCTGAGTTTTGCGAGGGATTTCTTTTATATAAACTAGAAAATTTCCCTAGCTTCGCCTAGG
>JAQSVH010000011.1:1100504-1114767 GCA_029448705.1 Adansonia digitata | reverse complement strand
TCTCTCTCTCTCTCTCTCTCTTTTGGGACCCAATAGCTGAGAGTGAATGAAAAGGCAAAAGAAAAAAAAGTCCCATCCAAGCAGAAGAAAGTTGTAAAGATTCAGGCAAAAGTGGCATAATGTTAATGCACAACCTTTGACGTGCATTAACTGTAGAAAAAGAAAGGAAAAAACACTTGGACCAAAGCCATTTCTGGGATGAAAATAGGAATGGGATTTTGGGATGGATGGATGAAATAATCGAATTCGATGGGCAGGTTGGATCAGATTAATTGAAACTAGAGATCTACTCGGTTCAATGCCCGAGCATTGAGCTGATAAAAAACTCAATTCAATCGAAATATCCGTTTTAATTTTTCTTTTCAAAAATTTTTTTGTAATTAATTTCAAGTTAAATTTTGGTTGTTATATTGTTAATTTTTTTTTTGTTTTATTATTGGGCTGTAAATAAAATGAACTGGAAATATACATATATATATATGTATATGGGGAACAGCTTGATATACTGATGTAATATCAGACGTCTTATTTTTCATTTGAAAAAGAAAAAAGGGGGAGGGTCAAAGTTTCTTGGTGGAATTGTTAGGAGTTGGGTCTTCAAAACGAATATAATCATACATAAGCCCCTGTAATGCGCTGCTACACATTGGCTGTGTCAAGAAAATGGTGTTTTCACCTTCCATAAGCAGAGCACCCGTCACAGCAATGCTATAAAGCCGGTACAGTCCATGAATTCCATGCCTTGTAATGGTGTTGTCATGTCCGATCACACCACTTGTAAACAGCGGAGGATTTGCTTTCGGATTATTGATCCTGACTTGTAATTCTGCAACATATGCGGCTGCTAAAGCCAGTCGAAGTTTATAGGTTCCGGTTCGATTTACATTATCAAGGTTGAACTTGATTTGCCATGCGGTTCCTTCGTACTTATCATCCTTCTTCTTCCTGAAATGAAAGAACTGCATCTTTTCTAACACCCAATTAATGAAAACTCGATATTTTCAAAGATATGAAAGAAAAAAACAGTAGGAAAAACCTGGTAACTTGAGCAAAGAACCAATCAGTTCTGAAGTCACTAACACCAACGGCAAAAATTAAGTCTCCATTAGGATATAAGTCTGAGTATCTTTCCCACAATCCGTATTGCCTAAACCTGATCAAAGAAAATGATCAAGATTTGACATTAGTCCTCTACATATTCGTCCTGTCGAATTCGCACAATATGTGTTTTCTTGATCAAATTTGCAGCACAAAGAACTAACCTGTCAGGGTGGTTCACATATAGTTTGTTAATATACTTCGGATCAGGATCTGGAACGTAGAATTCTGCGGCAGTTCTATCAGGGATGCCGATTTCCCACAGTGTAGGCCCATCTCTTGGAGGTTCATACACAAGGTCACCCATGTCGATATCGCAACCTGCATTTAACAGGTTTGCTGGAATGAGGTTTCTTTTATTTGCGTATCGGGAAATATTTATATTAGAAGTTAAAACGAATTCGATACCTGAAGTTATGGCAACTATGGCATTATTTTTGTAATCCCCTATGAAACCTGGGACCCAAGCATAAAGATTGTAGTCGCCGGTCCTTACATCATTGATCAAGAAATAGCCATCTGCATCTGTTCTAGTCCAGAATTGGTAACCCTGAGATACGAAGTTTGAGGTTTAACCGTTTAAGTACATTAATAATTGGTTTTTCCATTTTTTTTTCTTCCTTGATTCAGATTCATAAACAAGTGCCCCAGGAAAACAAGCAAACAAAAGGCTAAGTGGTGAATTTTATTCACCTTGCTTTCTGTTTGCCATGAGCCAACATCCCCTGGCGGTGCCAATCCCACGTAAGCACCATTTGCTGATATATAGTCATTGCTGACATACCTAAACAAGTTCAACTATGCAACTTGATTAAATCCACCGTTACTGTTAAAGAATCTATAACAATAATTAAAAAAAAAAAAAACTATGTTACTCGAACTCTAGGTGAGTGTCAAATATGAATATGCATCCAACAGGGTATGTTCAATTTTTTTCTAAGTTTTTCTATATATTTGAAGGGTCATATCTTCATACTCATGCCTAAAGATGTGTCTGATGTAGATGTTAGATAAAGATACTTGAAGAAAAATGAAGGATCGACTAACATGGAAAAAAAAAAGCAGGTAGACAGGCCAAAACCCATGGGAGTATCTGTCAATGACTTGTAATCTACCACTGACACAACCTCGCTGCTCTGACTTCGGGAAATCCTCTGATGCTACGAAGTTGTAAGGCCAACTTTGGACTTCAGTCAACATCTGGAAATCCAATTTGGATTGCTTCAGGTGTTGTTCTGCCAAATTGTTATGCGGCAAAGAAAGAGCGGCTTGTGGTGTTTCTAACCTGTGCTATAGCGTCTTCCCATAGCCAAAGCGGATCATCGTTGTCAATCAAAGTATTGAGATAAAAGAAAACGGGGCGAAAGACTTTCTTCCAAGGCTCTCCACGTTGAAACTTCAGCACCATTTCCTCCCCCACGTAATGAGCATTAAGAAACATCTAAATGTAGCATTTTGG
Source organism: Adansonia digitata (assembly GCA_029448705.1). NCBI lineage: Eukaryota > Viridiplantae > Streptophyta > Magnoliopsida > Malvales > Malvaceae > Adansonia > Adansonia digitata. The sequence goes on along the minus strand of JAQSVH010000011.1, from coordinate 1,112,210 downwards.
TTATAAGGACGCACATAATTAGAGCAGTGATCACATAGTTTACTTGCAATTGAAGGGATGATCAGAAAAATGAGTGGCAAATATTTAGGTAGTTGCTATATATTTCTTTTGTTTGCTTTCTGTTAGTTGAACTACTTACTGCTAGATTTGTAGGACCAACATGAGAAGTAAGGTTTTGTTTCATTGGTCCGCCGGATCGGAACTCATTGCTTGGTGTGATTTGCCACCACCCCACTGGTGGATCGGAGCATATCCATCCATGGACATAAATATCTTTGTTCTCGCAAGAGTATTGGTATTTGTCATCCACCTGGTATATAAGTTTAACCGGACATAAGTTTAGTAAACAAACAGGCAGCCCAAATGGGAAGAACTAAAGAGGTGTACCTCGTCCTTGAACTCCGACTCCACGGGATGAACAAGTAGGACAGCTTCAGGGTAAGCGAGGGGTCTACTTCTTCTTTGCAACCGGTCCTCTGGTAGGGGCATCCGCCTTTGCCTGTTATCGGCCACTGCCATGTAGCGGAACCTGTAAAGTAACATGAACACAATTTTTAGCAATTGCTTCAGGCAAATAAGGAAATTCGATCTTTCTATTGAACTAGAGGAAATTCGCATACTTGTCTTTTCTAAGCTTGAAGACTATCCTGGTTTGGGGCAGGTTGAAATCAGGCCACTCTTCCAGGTGCTCATAAGTGGCGTAGGAATAAAACCCCGAGGATCCGCGAAGCATTGCGAACCTGTCTCGGCACTGAAACATCGATCTCATCGTCTTGGAGATTAAAAGTGTGGTAAATTGTAGATTTGAGTGGTTGGATGTGCACACCTTTTGTCTATATTTAAGGGAACGTGCTTGCCCTTTAAAGAAGAACTCCATGTTCTTGTGAATGAGATTTCCACTTGTTCCTCATACTCTACTATCACTTCGAATTTTGATCCTTTTATTCTGCATATTAAATGGTTTCTTCTCAAATCAAATTACTATTTTAATTATAAAAAATAATTTTATTTAAATTTAATTATAAAAATGTATAAATATTAATATTAAAATAATATTTTGATATTATTATGAATAATAACATAAATTTTAAATTGATTCATATCTGACCCGAGTTTAAGTGAAATTTAAAAAAAAAAAATTAGACCGCGATCATGGACTCGTCTAAGTCCGAAAATAAAAATTGGATTCTACAATGATAGTATAAGAAGAAAGGAAAATGCAGGCATATTTTTTTTTGTTTGCGTACACATAGAAGGTCCCTGTTGTTCTTGCAGTTCCTTCTTCACTCCAAACAAGGTCCCAATACCTGCATATGGATTCCATTTTCTTTTATATAAAATGAAGCTTAGAAAAGATGAGAAGAAAATAGAAGCAATTTCTTTTAACCCAAGAAAGCTTGTTGAACCATAAAATAATTGTAGTATATATCGAATGAATTAAGTTATGAATAATAATTGCAATGAGATTTTTCATTTACCCTCTATTGGATTCTTCATTATGAATTTCAAGCAAATTATCGATGCCTTGGTAGCTTACTCCGGTGACAATTCCCTCTGGTTTTGATATTCTGACTTGGAGCATTCCATTATCCATCACCACCTGTGCTTGGCATGAAGTTAAAACTAATACATTAACAAGTATAATTTAACCTCAGCACTTAACATTAGAGTTCAACAGAAAAACTATGATCAGGCCAAGTGTAGACCAATCTAATGGATATATATAGTACTTTATATTATTTGGATATCAGAATTTGGGTGTGTCACATACAGGTAAGTTTAGATTTTTTTTTTCTACGTATTTAAATGGTAAATGGAGGACTATATCCCGAAAGAAGAGTATTTAAAAAAAAAAATGAAGGGAGTGATTTTTTATCGAAAGAGAGGCTCTAAAATCTACTAAAGCAAATCAAATGATCGACAAATATTGGTTGAAAAGTGTATTCAGGGAAAAAATTTCAGTTTACATGTTCATCCTGAATGTACAATTGCACCCCTTGAATCGACATGCCCGATTTCTCTGTAACTTATTCGATTTGCAAAAGCAATTGTCTGGATTCGGGCTTTATATATAATGAAAGTTCTTCTTGTCGACTCCGCAATACGAACGTGGAAACAATTAAAAAAAAACCTTCATGGCTTCTAAGAATTGATTTTGTGTTGCTTTACTTAGATTTGAGAGCAAGCATCTACTTTGATCTTGTTTGAGAATTCTTTACTCAGTCGCTAACCATCTTTGGTTGACAAGGTAAAGCCGTGCATGAGCCGCTAAGTGCATTATGTTGCAGTCAGCCAACTGAAAACATCATGGTTTTTTACATGCTGCAGGCATGGATTTTGCATTGTCAACATAAAATATATATATAAATATATATATATATCAAAATTCAATAAGAAAAGCTTTAAGAGAGAGAAGTTGTTGAATTAAATAGAGAAAAAGCACAGGGCAAGAAGTCCAATCAGATTTGTTGGAAGCTACCGAGTGGGTTTGGAAAATCAGTTGTCTATTTTAAAATATTGCTGAGTCAAAAAATGGCCCCTTGTTTTTCTCAGATTGCAAAATAAGTTAAAATACGGTTATATAAATATAACATATATAAAATAAAAAAATATGATATACATAAATTTTTAAAATTTATATAATAAAAATTATAAATATATTAAAATTAATATAAATATAAAAAATTTTAAATATTATTATAATACAATAATTTATATAAATATAAAATAAATATATAAATTATCAAATCTAAAAGAAAATTCACATCCACAATGCAATCAGCCTCTAGTAAAAGAGGTCAGTATGTTGTTTTATAGTCCTTTTTCTCTGGTCAGTTGGCACATGACTCAGGCTCATCATTGTTATAGATTAGATTTGTTCAAATGACAGGCTTTTTGTCTTGCCCGGTAGACTTCTTTTACACTAGTTTAGCTTGAAAATAAAATCCAGCTATAGTTGACGATTATCAATTCTTCCTCCATGTTGTTTATGAAATCCGGTTCTTTTTGGGTTATAGTTGATAGCTGTTAATTGATTCCGTCTCTATTATAGAATTAGGTATGAGAGTTTATTCTCATCCAGCTCTTCATAAAAAAAAAAAAGGTTAAAAAATATTTTATTTTATTTTTAACATATATAAGTAGCTAATGGATAATAAATTGAATCTTGGGATTTAGTTTATTCTTGAAAAAAAAATTGAATCGCAGCTCACTCAATTTGATCCGTAGATAAATTTATATGATTTTTGTGTTATATATTTCGCTCTTTTATTCCAACTAATATTTTTTTTTAACAAAAAAATTCAAATTGAAGCGTAAGTGAAGAGTTACGTATATTGAGATTTAAACTTTAAACATGTTGAATGTCACTTTGAGTAATTGAATGAATTAATTGGATTAAATCTTAGATTTTTCAAACCAACCTTTTCGGTTGAAAAAAATAAAATATAAAATCTCCTTGGCTGAAGACGTAGCTCTTAGAGTTATGAAATTAAGTCTAATTTCTTTCATGGAATCAACTTTTTCTTTATAATTGTCATTGATACAATTAGGGAACCAAAAAAATAATAATAATAATTAATAACTCTTAGAAGCAAACCCGAAGTGTATCATATTCGAGTAGAGATCTCAAACCTCTTGGAGGATCCATTAACCCAAAAAGAAATAATCTAAAGCCAGGCAATGAATTTATTAGGGTAAATTTACAGCAATACAGGAGATCTTTAGCCGAATTTTTCATATAAAAAAATAATAATAATAACCAAGTAATTTTAGTGAATACATTTGACGAAGTTCTGACAATCTAAAGGTAGAATAATGTGTTAATTATATGCAAATTCAAAGCTTTATGTGCTGGAACTAATTGAGAAAAATAGCATCACTTATTAGCAGCTGATCCCCTCCTAGCCTGAAATGAGTGCTTCTGGTATAGCATTGATCGAAAGGGCAAATAACATTCAAAGATTATGATCCAATTCCATCTCCTATGACAATATTTACCACTCCACATATTCTTTCTTGGAATTACTTGAAGTTGGGGGGCCTTCAAGTCGTATATAATCATACATAATCCCCTGAAAAGGACCGGCACTTCGGGGTTGCGTCAGAAAGATAGTGTTGTCACCTTGAAGAAGTAGTTTTCCAGGTATATCTACATTGTAGAGCCAGTAGAGTCCATGAATTCCATGCCTTGCAATTGAGTTGTCCCTCCCAAATAGTCCACTTGAAAATAAAGGATTTGATTTCGGATCATTAATTCGAACCTATATAGATCAAGAAAATCCCATCATCACCAGGGTGAATTCGCATGCTGTATAATGTTAAAGAGTTTTGCAGAGTTGAGAATTTTGATAGTTATATATACCTGCATTTCGGATAAAGTTGCAGATGCAATCGCCACACGTAATTTATAGGAATTATTCTGGTCTACGTTATCAAGTTTGAACTTAATTTGCCATGTGGTTCCTTGATACTTGTTATTATCGGTCTTCCTGTAATGCAGAGAGACATTGTTAGTTAAGATAATGAAAGTTATTCGACGCCTTAAAGAAGAATGGAACTCTCTGTATCAGCCAAAAGATAAAAAACTAACAAATCGTAGGAAGGGCAAAGGTCAAAATCATACTATGAATGTTCAAAAATGAAAATAATAAAACAATAACCGCAATGATAAATAATTAGGAATCTTGCCTGGTTACTTGAGCAAAGAACCAGTCTCTTTTATAGTCGCTAGTTCCAACTGTGTAAACTAGATCTCCAACAGGATACAATTCTGCGTATCTTTCCCATAGTCCGTACTGTCTAAACCTGCCACCAGAAGGGTATATACAAATGACCAATATTCTGTTTTGATTTTAATAACCGCCTAGGTAGAGGTATTCATGGCTGGTCCAAGGAAATTTTTTCCCTTACACAAACCTGGATTAGAAGTTCATTTCATTGTTTAAGATAATAGTAAAAAATTAAAGAAATATATTTTTATGTTAATATTTATAATTAAATTTAAATGAAAATTTAAGCTAGGTCGGACTAGCATTAATCACAAAAACTTCTACTAAGGCTCGATCCAATGTAAGCCGAACTTGTTGGGCTGGGTGGACTGTCCTGCTAGTTTACTTCCACGTTAGGGAAAATCATTTACAAATTATGGAGGTCCTTAAATTGAGCTACTACAATGTTTTTACACAAAATTAAGAAAATAACCGCAGACAAAGATCAACACATAGATTATTTCAGAACTGTTATAAATGAATATTAAAGTTAGTAAAATTGATTTTGGAATGGCTTTTTAAGAATCCCTGGATTAAATTTTTAGAAACTACAACATCCACAGTTAAGGCAAAGAATGAAAGACTAACCTGTCAGGATGGTCGACATAAAGCTTGTTAATGTACTTAGGGTTAGGATCCGGAATATAAAATTCTGCCGCAGAACGATCAGGGATGCCTATTTCCCACAACGTAGGCCCATTTCTTGGAGGTTCATAAACAAGATCACCGACCTCAATGTCACTGCCTGTATTTGCATAATTATTACTAACATGGCAACATTAAAACGCTTATATTATAATACCAGGAAATATATATATCTATATATATATGAAGAACTCAAACAATTTGCAAAACTCTTTTAAGTACCTGGAGTTATCGTAATGGTAGCATCAGATCGATAATCTCCAATAAAACCAGGAACCCATGCGTAAAGGTTATAATCACCAGTTCGCATGTCATTGATCAAAAAATAGCCATTTTCGTCTGTCTTGGTCCAAAATTGGTAGTCCTAATAAGAAAAATCGCAGTTTATTGTTATAATATGCGAGTGATTATCTTTGAAGCTAACTTTAAATAACGTGAAATCTTATTCCGGAATTACTTTCTTTCTGTTCCATCTCATTCATCATCATATCCCGGTGCATACTATATGCTATAATGGGGAGGCATGCATGCACCTCACATATATATATATAGATATATATGTATAGTATAAGATGGGCTTTAATTGGAGTCTAATGTGAGGGTATAGAAAATCACCTTGCATTCTCTTTGCCATGACCCAGCATTTCCTGGCGAAGCCAATCCAACGTAAGCTCCATTGGCTGGAATGTTCTCATCACTAGCATATCTAAACAGTATAATCCAAAAAAACTCGGAACTTGATTTAATCAATTGGGGGTGCTTGCTATGCTACATAATGTAAAGAGAAATAACGTGGCTTGGATGAATAAATTCTTCCTTTCTTTCAACCTATGTTACTCAAGATTTAGGGTGAGCATGGGATACGTCTATCACAAGTAGGCATAATTTTTTTTAAGTCTTTTCATATAATTGGAGTATCATATTTCATATTTATGTCTGAATATGTGTTAAACATAAATATCGAACACGGATATTTTATAAAAAATGAAAAGTTCATATAACATAACTTTCAACAGTCGGTTTTTAGAAGCTAGTCTAGCACCAGAGGAAGCGTCAAGAATAGCAAAATAACCATCATCTTCTTGTTGGGTCCAGTTAATTTTTGAAATAGAGAACTTGAGCTTAATTTCATGAATTTTATTTACAGAGATTTTTTCTCGACCAAAGCAAGAGAACATAAAGAAGGCTGAAATGCCATAGGATTGTAAGAGTCTATACCTGTCATTGACAAGAAGCCTACCGCTGACGCTACCCCGTTGGTCCGATTTAGGGAAATCCTCTGACGCTGGGAATGTATAAGGCCAGCTCTGGACTTCAGTAATCATCTGGAAAGCCGTTAAATTAATATTAATCAACAGCTTTTAGACATTCTAATTGTAAAATTTATGGTGCAAAACAATTGCAGCCTTTCCCTGTTCCGCCCCCTAAACTAAACCTGTTCTTTAGCATCCTCCCAAAGCGAATGTGGGTCATCTCCGTCCATTGCAGCGTTAAGATAGATGAAAACAGGGCCGAAGACTTTCTTCCAGGCCTCACCAGGACTGAATTTCGGCACCAGGTCTTCCCCAGAATAATGAGCACTGAGAAACACCTGATCAAACCATTTTTTTCATCATGTCATCGTCCCTATTGAGGGTTTTCAGGCTTCTGTAAAAGAAATTTTCAGCTGTAACAAAAAACAAAAGGCGGCCAGCCCAGGGCTCTTACAGCAAGGGTTGTAGGGCCGACATGTGAGGTTAGGTTCTGTTTGACTGGACCACCGGAACGGAATTCATTGCTGGGCGTGATCATCCAGAATCCTACTGCTGGTTGATCGGTGCATATCCAGCCATGGACTTGACTATCTTTGTTATCGCACGAATATTGGTACTTGTCATCTACCTAAAGTCGCATTGGGACAATTTCTTTTAGCCAAAATTTTCACTAATTCCTACATGATTGCTGTGGTTAGCACAAAGAGGGATTATGTTTATTTATGCACTGGAAAATGATCACCTCTCCTTTCAGCTCCGGCTCCACCGGATCAACCAGTAGGACAGCTTCTGGGTAAGCCAGCGCCTGACCCCTTCCTGGCATTCGGTCATCAGGCAAAGGCAAGTATCTTTGCCTATTGTCTGCCATTGCCATGTAGCGAAACCTGTTCAGAAACTCTGTAGTTAGATGTCTAAATGTTCTTTTATCTTTCCCTTAAAAGTTGAAAAAACTTATGGTGAAGACTGAGGAAGTTATAGCCTCACAGGGTGATTAATAGTAGCTCAATTTAATATATTTATGTTTCCTAGTGGCCATTAAATTGGTTTAAAAAGAAAAAGGTAATTAAAGAGATTGGTTAATTTTTGTACTTGTCTTTTCTGAGCTTGAATGCAATTCTGGTTTCAGCAAGGTTAAAACCAGGCCAATCTTTCAAGTGCTCATAAATGGCATAAGAGTAAAAGCCTGAGCAACCACGCAACATAATGAACCTGAAAAAGTATGAACAAATTTCATATAAAAAAAAATATTTCTTAAAAGAATATCTGCAGGTTAGAGAATGGAGCAAAAGGGACCTTTTGTCAATATTCAAGGGAGCATACTTGCCCTCTTGGGAAGTATCCCACGTTCTTGTGAAAGAAACCTCAACTTGATCCTCATTTTCCACTATAACATTAAAACTTGTTCCTTTAATCCTGCATATAAATTCAGTTCTTGATTCAAACTGGATTGAGAGGTGGGGAAAAGAAATAAACTAAAATTAAAAAAGAATCTTACACGTCAAATAAGCCAGCAGTTCCTGGTGAGCTCCAAACAATGTCCCAGTACCTGAATGTTAACATTTGAAAATACAGTCACAATGCAGATTTTTTAAATCAACTGCTAGAATCAATACCAAAATGGAGAGGGAAGCCCGAAGCAATGGAAGCTATACCCTCTATTGGATTCTTCATTTAGAACTTCTAGCAAATTGTCAATGTCATTATATTGAATGCCGGTCACAATTCCATCAGGGTTCGATAATGTCAATTGGAGTAATCCATTATCTATCATCACCTGCAAAAAAATGTTGCATGAAGTTCATCACTGAGCACCATCATGTTATGGTTTTCATTTTGCAAAGAACCAAAAAAAAAAAAAAAGGTAATACATGAGTATCTTGAATATGGAGTTGAACCCCAATAGGCGGCATGGTTTTGAAGATTCAAAAAAATTGTTTTTTGGCTGCAGATTATATTGTCAGAGGTCCACGAAGATTTTGAGTGCGATCTTGGCCAATTAAAGTGGTTTATAAGAATGTTTTTTGGCATAGTTTTCTTGAATTGGAGATAAAGCATTCCTTTGTCAATTCTTTTATCCAATCTCTTACTACTGGCCCCCAAAAAAAAAAATATCAATCTCTTAACTTGGTCGCCACCGCAGTTTGGTGCCGTAAAAGCGTGCAAGAGTCGCTATGCGTGAGCAGCCAATTCAACATGAATTAATGGCCAACGTATTAAGTATGTCGTGGGATCCATATTTGGATGTTAATTAAGTTATAGATGATTTATCTTAAGATTAAGGCCTGATAAAAGCAATTGCTCTTGAAAATCAAGAATGATTTTTCATCCTCTCCGAATGATAGTAACTTCGATAATAATAGTTTCTAGTATAAGCATAACATTTTACTTTTAAATGAAAGATATAAATGTAATAGTCTACACGATCCAGCCCGCCATGACACTGTCCAGATTCCTTTTCTGACTTGTCTCCAGGGGAGTGGCGGACTCCGGTTTTGGGGGCTAGCCCGACATTAGCCATGGCCCAGATAAGGGCTAGCATAAGAGAACCCATCTCAGGCCAGCACCCGTTTATAGACATTATGGGCTAGCTTGATATGACCCAACACTTCCGTCGATTTTTTTTTTCTCATTTGGCTCTAAAAACTCTTTTCTTTGTCATAAAATAATTAATAATTCCATCGAAAATCATACTAGTTTTATTATTTTGCTTAAAGGTGTAACAACATAGTCAAGCTTTAATGAATCAAACACAAATACTTAAAAAAAAAAAAATCAAATTCGAAATATTATCCGACCGTTATTATTAGTAATAGAGTATTAGAGATACAAAATCGGAATTTCTTTAAATTCTCGTGACTAAAAGTACAAGTATTTAATCATAATTTATTAGCTATAAATAAAATTTTGAAATGCAATACTAAATATTTACGGATCAATTTTTTAAATTTAAAATCATCTTTATTTTTATTATTAAAAAAAATCTTTGACCAGGTTTAATGTAATGAGTCGAGATACAAACTCAGTCAAAAAATTGACATAAAATCCATAAATAAAATTATAATAAGAAAGTAAATTTAAAGATATTTTTTTATCCATCTTAAAAAGCTAAATAAGAGAAAAGGTTTTCACAATATTTTCCGTAAATTAGCATTATTATTATTATTGTTATAATTTGGACTGTCAGTATGTTATCACAATCTGAATGAGTTTGATACAGCAACAATAGTATTAGGCATATGCTCTAGGATAACATAAGATACAGAAAATAGAATATGTAGCTCTCAACCCGATTTACATAAAGCCCGTTCTGTGTCGTCTACTCCGGCTAATGCACTTGACTGGTCTCGGCCTTCTGGAAAAGAAGTGATCCTAATAAAACAGCAATGCCGGTTATTGCGATGGTGAATAGAAGCCGTCCCCGTAAATATTCAGGTGCCTGTCTTCTCCGAGCACCTTGCTCCCTTTCAGCTGCTCTCACATCCCTAACAAACCATAGGTCCCAAATCCGTTAATTAAACCCATGACAATTGGTGTACCATAATTCTCTTGAGATTTGGCAGGAAACAAAAGAGCCAAAGTCTGCCATGGTTTTCAGAAAACAAAGACTTAAGTATGGGTGGTATGTTCAAACATTGTTGCAATAAATCTTAGGTCACAACATTAACTTCTCAGACTTTGTTAACCGGTATTTGCCGGAGTGGAGGTAAGTTCCATCCATATGCAGGTGAAAGGAAACCAGGTTAAATTATGCACTATTTATTGGCATACAAGAGATCTGTGGTTCTTGCGACTAATGGAAGAGAGGGGAAAAAGGACAATGACAATGGCTTATGCAAACATGGTCAAACAGTCTTTGTCAGTGTAAAATCACAAGCTAAGTAAATACTTTTAGTTAGCTATGTTTGTACAGAATGCAGCATTGAACCAAACTATTCACAAAAGCTGGCTCTACATAGGACAAAATATTCAATAGAAAGCACTGAATCCTCTGCAGACTGAAATCCTCTGCAGTAATTACAAATTCTTAATTTGCAGAATGAAATCCTCTATAGTAATTACAAGTTCTTAATTTGCAGAACGAAATCTGCAATGAGTACAAAATGCTAACCTAAACCAAGCGAAGTACCAACTAGCCTGCTAGATACTTTGAAGCCAAAAGTATTTCACAACATGGAGCATCAATAACAAGCTTAGTAATAGAAACATAATTTGAGGAAAAGTGATAACTGATTAATAAATCTACACAAACATTCCAAAATTAAATTATAGTGTATGTACCTAGAAGATTCCACATTGTTTGCTGCAATACCAGTGCACCTACTTTCATGGTTATATCTTTCTCTCAGTCTAATGTATCTGTTACACAGATAACACAACTCGGTCCGGTTCCCACAGACTTCCTAAAATCACAAAGCAACAGTAATATTGCCACTAAAATATACTATTTGAATCCTTTCATTGAAAATTATTCATAATTAGTACCTGATGCTCAGCCAGATCAAGAGCAGGCAATGGAAACTCACAAAATTCACAAGTAACAATCCTCTGAGGGCAATTTTCACCTTCATGTATAGCTAGAATTCCACGTTCCATTGTCTCGCTGCACAGTGAACAAGCCACCTGTTCATATACACGAGTCAATAGCATGAGCGCATGACCAATTTAATACATGCATTACGTGAGATTTTTAAGTAGTTATGCACTTGCATGGTACCTACAGACATAAATGAGCATGATTGAATCAGCCAATTGCCCTGGTTAAACAAAATCATGGTTGACTGCACCTAGTCATTATTAACAATCAGTTAAGGACTAGTTGGAGTCTATATTCTCTTTTATTTCAATTTATAATATTTCAAGACTTCATTGACAGTGAACATTTACAGTTAACTAACCCTTAGGGGGTTGATAGATTGTTTTGACTATACAAGTTGCAACTATAATCTGAGAAACTAGTGCTTCCTTCCTGCAGAATTGAGGCCTCCAAACAACGATCACAAACCCACCCCCCCCCCCCCCCACAAAAAAAAAAAAAGAAA
>JAQSVH010000011.1:1057394-1070331 GCA_029448705.1 Adansonia digitata | reverse complement strand
TCGGCAACTATCCGAGCACACTACAGCAAAACAGTGGACAACATACAAGCATCCCAAGGGAGTTGACAACCCAAAACCAGAAATGTCATAAAAATAGAGTTTGCAGAACAAGGAATCAGCGTTTTTAACAATGATCTATAAGCATATGTAGCAATAACTCTGCCTGTGGTAGCGCTATGTGCCTATAGCTGCGACTACAGCCGGTCCCAAGCCCGGAAAAAGGAGGAGGGTTGCAACATGTTGAAAAGAAACACTATAAAACAATTATGGACTATCAAAATAACCAGACTTTCGAACTGTAAAATAAATGGAAGTAAATAAGAGCAACATAGAACTTAGATATGTGTCTTTCAATTAAGTTTTAATTCATTGGAAAAGGAAAACATTATGGACTATCAAAATTACCTGACTTTTGAATTGTAAAATAAATGCAAGTATATCAAGAGCAAAATAGAACTTAGATATGTGGCTTACAATTAAGGTTAGTTATATTCTAAGTTGATCCAACACTTTATTTTTCTTGTAGTACCCATATTGAATACATATCTAACATAGACCTCAGAATTCCATTTGGAACATTAAAACTTCACGCAAACAAAGCCAAGTTCTTCATCAAGAGACATAATCAAACATGGTAAAAATGAGAAAGGAAGAAAGCAAAAGAAAAAAAAAATGCTAAAAGGAGAAACAAAGAAATTAACTCATACCATTACATTAATTAACGAGAGAAAGAAAAGAAACATCAATAATTAGCATGTCACCCTTTCACAAAGACTTAATGCACCCAAAACATGAATTATGACCTAAAGAACTAGTCTTAAAGCTGCAAGGAAAGTTTTCCAACTGATAGACATAAAAAAAAAAAAAAAAAAAAAAACTAGTACTTAATAATGACCAAAATACTGAGCTTTTATAGTATTGATCCTAAAAATTCTTTCCTTCCTCCAAATTCCAACAAGTGATGAGACGTGTGCTCTTGCTCTACGGAGGTAGGGCTAACCACAGGGCTCAGAGAGAAAAATTCAGCATAGCTCATATCTGTTGAAACTTGTTACAGTTTGGTATTTATCAAACTATATCTTTTGCAGATTAAATGATTTAAAGTTGATATTTTCAAGATACCTATACTAAATCACAGCAACCAGAGGAACTTTGACGGGTGTTGTCTCATATCGAACACTTGCCTTTAAAGTATAGGATTGAGCTTTTATCTGTTTAAAGAACAGATATAGTTATTAAGACAGGCATATGTTTTAACTTATACGCCATACAATCTATTGAGAATTTGCCGCCTCTCTACAACTCAACTAAAGCATGCCTGAATCCCCAAACTACTACATCAATCTTTTTGCTTGCTTCCACTTAGTTACAAGCTATGTGTTCCAGAAGATCCACAGATGCCAAATCACATAAATGTGCACAAAGACATATGTACACATGTTGAACATACACAGACACATGCATGGCTTTAAAATGAAAAATGTAGCGCTACTCCACTTGGTCTTGTTTCCATATCTAAATTTGTGGAACTCGTTGAATCCATCATCTTCTCCCCATTTCAGAACATAACATAAACATTGCTATATAATAATCATAGAGCCTAAGGAACTTATATAAGAAATTAACAATAAAATGCATACCATGCACTAAGAATTCTGCCACAAAAGTTAAAAACTCAAAAGGTATCCTCGAGCATTGGTGAATAACCCAAATCCTTTAAATATAAAGAACACAGACAATCATTGACAAACTATTACCACACTATATATTGAATATACCCTTTCTCTCTAAAATCTTACTCTACTAATTTTAGCCCATAAGCTATGTTGCTCCAACTCTTCATTTTTATTTTTGAAGCGCCCATGTTCCGACATCCATATCCAACACATTTCGAGACATTGGTATGAGGATATACCCCTCCAAGGATCCACCAAAACTATGGTAAAACTTAGAAAAAAATTGAATACCCTTCTCGGACACACACCATTTTTGCACTTACACCCGAGTCTATAGCCGATAAGTACTCTGTCAACAAGGCAAAATTCAATCACCTAATCAACGTTATCTTTTAGGATACTTCACATCTTGTCATGTACTTGACATCACAATTACACAGGTCCCAATCCTTATTACACATCCTAAATCTCTAAGTAATGAATCATAATCTTGATGAAGATGATCATTCTTCATTAAAGAGGTCAGCCAAAGCTTGAAGATTTCAAACTTATAAATGAGCTAATGGAGCAAACAATTAAGAAAAAATTTGGACCAAGCCTTCTTAAAAAAAAGATGAGGCATGATAAAGAAACAGGAGAAAAATTAATGTTAAATTTGAGAATCCCCAAAAATTCAGTCAAGGACCCAAGGAAAGACATATGTATTTGTTTAACTGAATTCAATTAGTGATGGTTGTGATATAAGAATTTTAAACTGAAAATAATAGTTGAATCTTTTAAAGGACAACAGTCTGATTTTCTTAACCAGAACATAATTCAACTTCAATTATATTTAACAATATCTAAAATATTTAGCAGATTCAAAACAAAAAATGTGCAGAAAATGCAAAAACCTGCGTGCCATACACAAGGAGAAATAGTGTGCCATAAACAAAAACATTTTAAATAGTTATCACATAAACTACCTTCTTCAAATTAACAACAAGTTTCTATTTTTTCCCTTGAGTTACTTAGAAAATTTTATCAGAATATGGGCTTAAGAAGGATTACTGTCTAAACATTTTAAAGGAGAATGATGATTACAATCTTAACATGTATTATTCGAATCAAATAACAGTCCAAAGAACCTGATAGAAGTAGGTAACATTTAGTCTACGGCAACCATGCTTAGCTGCTCACAAGGATAGTTCATCTAAAACTTGTTGGGTCTCAAAATTTTCTTCCCAAAAGGTTAATTCCAATTTATTCTGTTTGCACAAACAAACCCACACGAGATGAGGTCCATAATTTTCCCCATTTATGCCTTATTATCCTACTCAAGGAATCAAGTTCTTAACCTCATAGTAAGAAATGCAAATTTCTAAAAATTAGAAGTGGCAGGCATAAGGTCATGAGGTGGCTTCCATCACACTAGCAAAAAGTAGAGCATTTGTTTTCTATAGATACTTGTCTTAAGCAATCAACTTAGCTACCATACCTGACATGCTCTAATACTAATTTGGCCTAACTACTGCAAGGCATAGTTTTATTTTAGCCCCATTAAGCTTTATATTGGCCTCCAAATCTGCCTCAACAAGATTGATTTCAAATCTCTACATGAATGCCAGGGTGCTTCAAATGATCTTAATTGGGGCAGAGGTTTATAAAGAGCTCTTTTGTAATGAAGTAGATAAGCATTGCAACCAATGGTCCAAAGGATTCAGAAAGGTAAAGAGGCATGGGCTGCCCTAGGCTTTGCTTGTTTATAAAGATGGAAGGGTTAAGGAACTAAAAATGAAAATTTAGATTAAGTTCCAAAGTAGGAAACTGGTTATGAAATCCGACCACTAGATTAACCATTTTATGATGGTACTACTCCCAGATGATACCTCCACTAGTACCTATACTACTTATTGATAGCACCAATCCTCTACTACTACTATCTCTAACTTACATCTCCCAGGTGCTCACCACATCTCCTTAGGGCATACCATCTACCTCATCTGGTTCCCAATATCCCCATATTTCTTTATCTACCATTGTACTTAAGCACACCAATGCTTTGCTTGGCAGGAAGGATGAAAAGGGGTAAGCATGAAAAATGTTATGGGAGCAAAAGCCTACAATAACATTGAGATAACCAGGGCTGACCTACTCATTCTTCTTTTCATGTTGTGGGGCAAAAGCCCATAGCAAACTAACAACATAAGCACACAAAAACTAATCCCAAACAAGTAAGCAAGTAAAAAGTTACTGCCTAGACACTTCAACTATTCTTCTTTTCATGTTTCTTCTTAGTACTTAGAAAATCAGGGCTTAACATGAGGAGAAAACATGATTGGTTAATACCCTTCTTGGGCATTGAGTCTTTTTAATTTGTCTCTGATCTACTAAAACTTGGTTGCAATTTGTTCTTTCTATTTCTTTCAAAGGAAAAAAAAAACAGAAATTACAAAGCAAAAGGCAGAAGCAATTTCTCCTCTCTTTTGCTTTACTGCAACATTTTCCTTGTTTTAATTTATTAATTATACAATTTATAATTGCATTTTTTTAATTAGAGATAATAGTATTTTATTCAGAGTTAAATTGGTATCAATGTTTACAGTAAACATATTACAAGGCATGTTCGGAGAAGGTACTAAAAAGTCATTTTTATGATCATCGTAATATAAGTTATACTCATGTGGTAATACCTACAAAATCAAATGCAAGATATGTACATAGGCAAGTATAAATAGACCAAAACCATAATCATGCATCTACATATTGTTATAAAGCCTGCCACCTAATTAATTAAAATAAAATTGCTTCAAGCTTGTGGTAGACATCTGAATATTTATACTCATTACTAACTTGTAAATATACCTAGACGCATATAGTTTGTGCTTGATGCTGTGATCTAATTGTAAATTAGTCATTTACATTTTTAAAGCATTCTTATATAAGTCACCAAGGACACTTACTTTTGATGGATCACCTAGATCTTTAAAATATGATTATCATCATGTTTGTCTCCACTCTCTAAATATGTTATTTTTCCTTATACTTTTTCCTTGCTCAAATGAGGAATATGTTTTGAGATTTTTGCTCAGAACTTTACAGCTAGCAATAACATCACTGACTCATGACCTTTTAATTTTCTTGATTGGAGGAGGCAAAATGATTGTGTATTTTCACTCCACATATGAATATTAAATTTGTGATACATTTGAGATAATCCATGACTTTTAGTTTTAGTAATAAACTAAATGGCTAACACTCATAGCATTCAAACTTAGTGGATAAGATTACATAAATGCTGGAAGCAGCACCTTTTGTTGTTAAATAGTGTGCAAACTATTCAAGTAAAAGCTATTAGCCACACGCCAAAGGAAGCCTAATCTAATTGGTACTGACTTGTTCAAGTTTTGGAACCAAAATGACAGGAACAAACATGATGCACAGACTACAGACTAAGCTTTCTCAAGTGCAAAAAAGTAAAAGAGGCCAGGAAAAACTATCAGCCGCAGGATGAATTAGATAGTTTAAAGCATAAGGTAGTAAAACATAAATACAGGATGAATTATCAAAAATATAAAGATGAACATTGTTTTACAGAGTGTATTATTAATTTTTATATCAACACGAATTAATTATTACAAAAATTCTGATAATACATTAGTATGAACATTAAAAAATGAAATGGAGAATATCTAAAACGTTGTAGAACTTTAAATAATATTAATATCCTAAAAGAGTCGATGCTTGGTACTAAAGCCAAAAAAATCTCCAAAAAATGAAAATAACCAACTACAATGAGAATAAAAGCATATGCCTCAATGAAAAGGCATCATTTATTAAAGATAGGATCAGAATTTTTGCACACTCTAGCAAAATCCAATAAAGATCTAGGAAAACTACAATTCAAGAGTGTAGCTCAATAAAAAAAAAAAAAAAAAAGGTCAAATTACAAGGAAAGTTACCAAAAGAACAAAACAAAAACTGGGGAAAGGAGAAAACTTGCAAGTTGATGATAAAAACCTTAGTTACACAAGTTTGCATAAAAAAATGCTTATACCATGTTTTAAGATAGACCATTTAATCTATTTTACAACTACTTACTGAAAGGAGGTGAGATTGAAGAGGGAAGATTCAAAAACTCACTCTCTTACTGTTTATGTAGAATATAGCAAATTCACTTAAAATCCAAATGAAGAAAATATTTTCATATATCATAATTGCCACTTCAAGCTAAATACCAATACAATTTCAAAATCATATTGTTATAAATATGCATAAATAAAATTTGATATAACTCCAAATCTACACTTTACCAAATCATAACCACTATAAAATACCAAACAGCTCAAACTGAAAATGGATATCTCAACTTATTCCTCCAATTATATCTAGAAGCAAACAAGTATCAAAAGTATCTATTTCCAAAACCAATACCAAAGAATGAGCAATTTAACTAATATCGCTAAGAATTTGAGAGGAAAATGGGATGAAAGACACCCTCCAGCTCTATACTCTAGAAATTATCCTATCTTTTACACATTCCCAACATCTACTATCCAATAACATCATGCCTCTGCCCTTATAGTAACCAGAAAGTTTAACAACCTCGGTGAATGAAAAGTTTGCAAAAGTAGTGTTCCACATAGATGTTTTAAGTTATTTAACAGGATTCTTAACAGAAATTATTAGAAGAGAAAAAAATAACAAAAGAATGGAAAGACAAGAGCAACAAGCCCATCACTTGCTCCAATGAAGTGAGAACATCAAAAGCAATATAGAAGCACTTAAAACAGAAAAGCAACACCAAGAAACTCAATAATTTGCTCAAATAAAAACTTTTCATTTGGCACCCAACCCAGCTTCTTCCTCCTATTTCAACAAAACTTTAGTACAAAGCATAATTAGTTTGATTAAATTGTGCTTTAGCAAAAAAGAACTACTCTAGCCATATAGCTAATCTGCACATAAAACTCATGCATATTAACCATCCCCACTCATCTTACATAGAGATGACAGTATGTTGAATATATGCAATTTTTTGCAATATCCCAATCTGCGTAGATGCAGTAACTATTCCTACTAATCACAAAAACGGATGACAGGAGATCTGATATCTGTATTTTTCTGTAATATTCAAATCCTAATCTGCAAAAATGGCTTAAAATCCGAATCTATTAATTATCCGCATTAAATCTACACATTACTACCAAAATCCGAATTAAATAAGACTATCAGTTGAATATTCAAATCCACTAAAAATTCAAATCAGTAATAGTTAACTTTGGAAGCCAAGTTTCTACTTTTTCCATTATCCACAAAAGTAATGCGGATTTAGATAGAGGATTCGAATATCCTAATACATTGTCCGTAAAAGTAATGTTGATTTAGATAATAAAAATCCAAGAGTTTATATCTGCATCAGCTCTGAATTAAAAATGTCCAAATCCACAAAAAGCAACTCAGATAATAGCAGATATCCGAATTTACATTATTAATTGCCATTCATAATCACAAACCCTGAAAAAAAGTTCAAATTTTTGGCCACGTGTTTAATGACCAGTAACCCTATGTGTTGAAAAATCGAGCTTGACCGTAAAGACAGCCGTTACAACAATATTTTATGTGCTTTTCTATGATTGTTGTATTGGAATAACCATGGACTAACACCATGCACCTTATAAGCACAAATAATGATGATTCTCCATCAGTGAAGCATAAAATATGGTAGTACGGTTACAAAACTATAAATAGAACGTCAATTTGTAAAAAAATATCAGAACTGTGTGAAAAGTGTAGCCTATGACATGCCTTTCGCATATCAATGTAAAAAAGGGCTCAAGTTCATCCAGTAATACAAAATTTTAAATTGAAACTAAGGTGATATAATCATATAATTGCTTTGTACTGATCCAGTCAAAACAAGAAAGAAAGACGAACTGTACTAAAACACTATCTAGAAGATAGCAGGAGATAAAATAATTAAAATAGATGGCATACATGAAAATGTTAAGAAGAAGAATCATAAAAATTACCTTGAAACCAAAAGCTGATTTGCTTTGAATCTTAGACTCTCCCTCCTCTTGATATCACCTGAAAAATAGTCCAAAATGTCAAAATTCCTTTAGCAACAATTTTTTTTTAAAGAAAAGTTGAAAAAAAGAGAAAGAAAATACTAGCAATTGATTTTACAACAGCATTTCTACCGTAGGCATAAAACACTTCATACATCCACTTCGTTGCTGAGAAAACTTAACAAAGATGTCAAAAACGGATTATTATAGAAATGTTTTCAACAAAAAGAACGATTCTCGGATGGCTGTCTTTTACAATCACGCACTTTCTCAGTAACGAAACGGATTTTACACAAAAGCAATTCCAAAGCGAAGTTTTTCACCGCCATCAGTAACAAATTCCAAATCAAAACAAATTCCAGCTGGTAAAACCCTAAAACAAACAAATTACTTAACGGTACACGAATCAGCATTCGCGTTTAAAGCCGAGGATGCAAGCTCAAAACAAAACATAAAATGAACTTCAAATCAAGGAAAAAAAAGAAATAACGATCTGATCACGAAAATTTTAACTAAATCAACAAAATAACCAAAGAAAAACGTGAAAATTACAGAAAAAACGAGATCCGTTTCGTTAAAGAAGAAAGTTTTACCAGACGAAGCTAGGGAAACTGAAGAAGCATGCTATGGGGAAAAAAACTAGAGAGAGAAAAAAATATCTGAAGCTGGAGTGGAACAGAGATTGGGGGTTTAAATAAGTTAATGTGGGGGAGACTATGAAGATGCCCCCACTTAATCTGCTTCTTACCTAATTAATTAAATGAAAAATTATTCAATAATCAGAGATTGGCTAAAGCTTAAGCTTGGCTTTTGGTAAAATTAGTGCAAACGAATTATTTTATTTTTTCGTTGATTTGATTCTTTCATAATCTAGGGTTTCGGGTTTTCCTTAAAAAAAAAAAACTGAAAATCGCTTTCTGTGTCTTTAGAGACTGCCGTTGCGTCATCTTCACCCGCAAAGCCGGCTAAGCCGCTGTACTAAGTTCGATCCGCCGATGTCTCCGGCTTCCACACCGTTTAGGGGGAATTAAATAAAAAGGGCATCGGCTGACGTGGTTAGCTAGCGAGCCAACTGCGCCAAAGGGAAGGGGGTAAACAGGTACCAACTGGACACGTTTCGACGAAAGACATCGACACGATAAATCCCCTGCAACCACAGGAAGGTTTTAGGCCTTGTTACGTGTCTAACTGAACGAACAAGAATTTGACACGTGCCCAGCGGAACTCTTCAAATTCTAATTGGATTATTTTTCTATTGACTTCAAGTTTTTGGAGGCATCAAACTGCCATTTGTTAATTAAAAATAAAGGCCAAAAGTGATCGTCGCAACTGTCATGGACACGTGTCAATTTTTGAGATTCTATTCAATACGAGAATTTTTTTTTTTTAATTGACAAAAGGAGGAAGATATTTTGAAAGAAGGGTGGACTGTGAAAAGTGAGAGTCCTTATTACGATTCACTGTATTTTACGGAAATACTATTCTAACACGTGAATTAAAAGAAAAAAAAAGGAAAAAGATATTAATTTAGAAGATGCGATTAACGGCGGAGTCGGTAAGAATGCGATGCATCCAGCGTCACTTTAAAAGTTACTCCACGTCGTGAAGGCATTTGAAATACACCATTACAACCAACTTCTACCGCTAGCGATGACTGAGATATAATATTTTTTGAGATTGATATCATATTTAACCGATTAAAATAAGTTGTTATCAGCAAATATGATATAATTTTTTGTGAAAAAATTATTAAAAATTTGTATTTAAGTGAATAGTTAGTTTATATGATAAAAAATATATTTTTAATTTTAATTTTATTTTTTAAAATGTTCAAAATAAAATCAGTGTTTGTAAATACATGATATTAATTTAATCAAATACTTTAATAATAATTAAAAATTTATCATATCGATTATGTGGGTAAAGAAAATGTATTTTCAAAGTAAAAAGGTTATATTCTAAAAGAAATAACAAATTAAATTGAGTAATTTTTTAATTAAAAGATATTAAAAATATTAGTAATTTTTAATGCGGCCCTCAACTCATATGACCAATTCAATAAAAAAATTTATAGTATAAATATAAATACATATGTTCACGCAAGCTTTTATAAACCATAAAAAAACAGTATACAATTAAAATTTTTGCATTGGTTTAAGCTAAGAATAATTTTTCAAACATGGTTAATTTAGAAAAATATATATTTATATTGAATTTATATCATTACATATATAAATAAGGCGAGGATAAAATCAAGAAAATTAAAAATTAATTTAATAGTAATATTCGATTTAATTTTAATTTGATTTTTATTAAATTTTATTAATATAGTAATTAAATATTTTAAATTTATTTTTAATTTATCAATTAAAAAATTATAATTTTTTGAAATGGACTAAAATTTTTTAATTATTTCAAAATACTAAATAGTGATCATTATTTTTTTTTTTTCAAAATCAAAGTTAAGTATTGTTATCCTTGCGTATTGATCCAAATACTGCAAACACCGATCTAAGTCACAATCTCCTAGTACAATCCATTACTCTATTCATTCACCAATCAATTTGTGACATTGAACATGGCAATGCTAAGATGATCAAGCTGATTTGATTTGAAGTCTATCTTTATGAATAACCTTATTCCTTATAACTCGAAAGATTTACCTTTTTTTTGGTTTTTTCCTCTCTTTAACGATTCAACACATGTCATCACCAATAACATATTCGATCAAAAAGATCTTCATAAGGCCATTGGTAGTTCATTTAAAAAAAAGCAGAGAAGCAATGCAATACACGTGTTAAAGCATCGAATTGCCTCGCTAGCATTTCAAAAACAAAGATCGTGTCAATTCTAGATTAGTTAAAGTCTAAAACGCCAGATTTTTTTTCCTTCCAACATGTAGATTAAACAAAAAAGAACATAAATTCCAATTAGGACGAATGACATTTGTCACATTTGTAGTTCTTCATTGCTCAAAATCCCCGTCGGTAATCTTGGAATCTGATTATCTGGACCCCCTGCCGCTCTGGGTCTTTGAGTATAACCTATTTCACCAAGGCCCTTTAAAAAGAACAAACAAATATCTTCTCTGTCTCAATCATTGATCTCAGTATCGATGGCAAGGTACATTGAATACCAAACACTTTGGTCTTACAAGCTCCCAAAGTCTAGACAATTGACAGGCATTAATTAAGCAAAAAGTTGAACCGGAAAGTTCCATGCCAAGCTAAAAACCTTTTAACTTTTTTAGAACAAGGTTCATTTGTCAGCAGCAGATTGGTTCACGTTGCTGGTATTTTACCTTCTCTTGGAAAATCTTTCCTGTCCGCAACTGAGGAAGTAGTGGTAGGGTAGCAGTCCTTTGTTTTGAACTTTGATATCTGTCTTTGAATTCGGTGGCAGTCTCAATGTTAAGTGTTAACCCGACAGATAGGTAGGTAATTCGAACAAAAATTGGACAGCTGGGTCGTGATCTTAGAAGTTAATTGATGATGTTTGAAACATCCGATTTTTTTTTCTTTCTTTTCAACACGTTTCCTTTTAGTTGCGAAAGTAGGCCAAAGAGAAACAACCATTTGTTACGTAGTGCAATTTACAAGGACTAAAGTAACTTATTACAAGGGCCAAGAGTGATGAGAAAAGTGTAGAAGTAGCTTTCATTGTGACTGGACTGGATGGTTAGCAATTGAAGATAAGGGACCAAAGGCTATACAAGTTAGAAAATGCGTAGTTCCAAGTTGCGTAATCATAAAGAGAATAAAAAATATATTAATTGCTTGATTACATTTTTAATTATGGATCTTGTTAATAAGCGAGTTCCTAAAACTTACCCTTCGCGCCAATTATTTTAAAATGCCCTATCACCGTTGAGTGTTAGTGATGCCTATTCAAATGTTTAGGCACTTGGGTTGGTTAACCATCTTCTTTTACCCAATGTTAGTTGAATTCAACGTGAGCATCACGTACAAACAAAAATATGTATCTAATATAAATATATTTAAAAAAAATTAAAATTTTTTATTTATATTATTGATGAAGAGAGTTTTTTAATTAGTATCATGGGTTAACTAAACATAAACTCTATAACTAAAATGATCAAAAATCAAATCATAAAATAAACCATATATTTCTAAATGTTAAATCAATAATTTATTTTTTTTAAAATAACATTATATTTTTTTGTTAATTCGATCTTTTTATTTTTCTAAAAAATTATATCTTACAAAAACCACAACTTACAGTTTTTTAAAAATTTTAAACTATTTTTTTATAAATTTTTCTCTTTTAATTATTTTATTTTTTTATATATTATTTAATTATTTATTATTTCATCCAAATACCGAGTATCTATAAAACTAATATGTTTAAATGTTTATATATATATATATATATATATCTTATGTTGATATTCAAACATATGTACAAAACAAGTGTTGAAAATAGAATATGTGCAAAGTAGATGCATGCTTTAATCTATTACATTGATAAAGAGAAGATACACTGGGGTATTGTAGCTTTTACCATATATGTTGGGTGGCCAGATGCCAACACGTTTCTTTTCCTCTTTTTTTTTTTCTTTTTTGTTTTTGGGTCTGGGTGGATGGGGAAGAAAGAGAAGAAGGGAGGGAGATGGGAGAAAGAAAGGAGAAGGGAAGGGGAAAGAAAGAGAAAGGAAGGAAGGAAAGAAACCTCGAGGAGTGTAACAGAGGAGGAAAAGGGCAAAAAAATGAGAGGAAGAAAAAGGAAAAAAGATGGAGAAAATTTTGTACTTTTTATATTTATATTTTTGCGTTAATATTTTTTTTACTATAAATTTATATAGATTTTACATGTTTATAACTTATTTTATATATATTTTTATACATTAATATATTCGTATCATATTATATTATTTTCGTGTTGCTTTTAATTTATATAATTTTTTCTTTATATCAGACCCATGTCATTTTTTATATTGTGTTTAATTATTTTCTTATTATGTTTTTGTGTAATATCTCAATATATTCTATTTTTTTAATTTATCATAATGATTCATTTTAATTCTATTTTAATTTACTTAAGATATTGACATATAAAAATATTTAATAATTTGTTATAATGATTTGATTAAAAAAAATTTATTTTATTAATTAATTATTTTATTTTATTTTATTTTTAAACGATATTTTTAAAATTGTTTGATAGCACATTTACTTGCGTTTCGATTATGTA
>JAQSVH010000011.1:1001774-1022803 GCA_029448705.1 Adansonia digitata | reverse complement strand
CTCGAGGTTTATACGCCGGTAACCCTTTTGCATACCTTATTAATGGTGGGGGCGAATAAAACCTTAAAGAAAGTGGCATTGCTACACGCCTTGAAGCCTTCATCAATTTCTCGTGTTTTTCGGTTCCACACGTACTAACAATATTCCCATCCATTAATGGATGATAATTGATCCTCTGATCCCTAAGTCAAAACAAAGAAAATTTCCCTGAGTCTAATCACACCGACTCACAATTTCTGCACAAAACACTGGTATACACTTTTAAAACAATGTTTCATAAATCCACCAATTATAAAAATCTAATATACCTTGTACAAAGGCAAAATACGTTAACTAATTAATTTCAAGATTGATTATTTTTAAAATATCACTATGTGCTAGATAAGACCATCTTAATAAGGAACATGGTTTCTTATAGACCATCTAGTCTTACGGAAAAATCTGTTTAAAGTTTCCAATTTAATGGACAAACCCTGAAAGCAACTTGGTACTGAATTCCTACAAGGTAATAGTGTAAATTATATGAGTTATTCAAAATTATTTTTTTTATAAAACAAAATTCACCAAATTGAGAAGGAATATTGGTGGAAGAAAAAAATTATTAAAGAAACGGCAGATAAACTAAGGTATGCAGCATCAAGCTACTATAAGAAGAGCAAATTGTTGATTAAATTTTTCAGAATCCTATATCCACATTTCCCAAATAAACTGATTCAATGAACATACCCTTTAGAACAATGCAGCCCACACCCTACTGTCATGATGCTTCTTAAACAAATACATTTCAATGACTGCAGTAATTACATTAGTGACATTCTTCAAGACTGTGACCGTGGCTACGTTAATATATTTCAAACTGCAAAAGGCAAAAATTGCGCGAATAAATATAAATTTAATACTTTCAGCTTTCACTAATTATTCATGACTCCATGTGTTCACAAAAATAGCATTTTAAAGCTGCAAATGCAAGGATTGTTGGACTATAACAGCTATGAGTATTATTGAGCTTTGGAGGCCAGAGACACCCTCATAGTTTTGTCCTTTGAAGAAAGGCGCCTCAATAGGGTAAAGGATGGCCCTTCTTTATAACATCTCAATCAATCCTTGGCTATTAGTTTTGGATCATTTGTCTCCTCAAAACAAGTCCCCCTAGTCAAGGGTGTGGATTAAGTTTTTGTTGAGGCCTGTTAAGGATCTGAAACAGATACTCAGACAAATTCATTGTTGATGCAGCCACTATTGGACAATGTTAACTATAAGGTATTGTTGCGCGTGGGGGCCAAAGTTACCATCACGATTTTGTTCTTAGAGAAAATACACCTCAATAGGGGAAGGGTAATCTTTGCTTTTTAAAGCCATGGTCCAATCTTTGGCTATTTGGAGGAAGCACCATTCCCAATTGCAGTACCTTTTCTCAAAAAACAAAATTGTGAGGGTAACTTTGGCTTCTAAAGCCTGACAATACCTCAAGGCGGGTGCAATCCAACAATCCTTACATCAATACTGGTGCCATCTATAAGAATCCATACCCACCCTCAATGAAAACAAAATCCACACCCTTGACTTGGGGGCTAGTTTTGAGAGGGGAAATGATCCCACATTTAATAGCCAAGGATTGCATTGTGGCTTTATAAAGGGTTACATTTCCCCTATAGGCATCTTTCATCATTATTTTAAATCCCTCCTTTCTTCCATTTTCTCTCTTTGTCTTTCCCCAACAGACCCTTCACCATCAAATAATATGCAAAGTTCAATTGATATATAATTGAAGCTTTTTAGATAACACATTTAGATTGAATTAAGTATTTTTGAGTTCTATGTTGATTTTAGTTAGAGTTAGTTAAAGGCAATAAATCAATGTAGGATACAAAATTCTTTTAATTTATTTATTTAATTATTTATTTTTGTTAATTAACTAGAGTTAAAAGTTATTCAAACAGAAACCTAAATTCAGAAGTGGCAATATCTAAGGATGCAATTGGTAACTAACAAAAGCTACTATTCAACTATAAAGATGGATAATTACTGAGGTAGTCCTATCTCGTAGAAATAAAGATACTAGAAAAATGAATGAAACAGCCTTGATGGGGTTAAGCAAAAAGGAAACTAATTTCTTCAAAAGGTAGCAGGTTAATTATTCACAACCAGTAAAATGACCAAAATGGAAATTTTAAATATTCTTTTAGTAAATGAATATTTAAAAGAACCAAGCAAGCACTCCCCAAAACGACCATCCAAGAAATACATTTCATACCTGAACATGCTTGTCACAAGCATCCCAACAAATATGACATTTACAGGTAACCAGACTTTAATTAGCCTCCATGTTAGTGGCTCTGTCGATATTAGGCCCAAAGAACTAAGCATAGACAGAATAACAACGGATATAAAATTCTGCAGATAAAGAGAGTCAAGAGCTTGTAAATAGATCAGAAGCATTTTTGAACCAGTATATTGAATCACACATGAAAAATCTACTGCTATGATGCAAAAAAAAAAAAAATCCTAGCATCACAATAAAGAGTTACAGTAAAATTACCTGGTACAGCATCCAGGATATCCCAGCATCGAAATCATAGCTAGAGAGCACAAACTTGTTTTCCAGTATCATGCTGCAAGAGGAAATAAAATATGCAAGGCCAGATAATAAGGCCGGATTTTTTTATTTTAACTACCTCATTATGTGTATCATTTTGTCTCTGTCCTTTTCCAACTTACCACCCTCTAAGTCCATATCATCATTTTCAAGAAACTTTGGAGATAATGACCTATGTTAACAGAACATATTAATCAATAACAACTAGTAAAGATCTCACTTCACTTCATTTACTAAGTTAAATAACCAGTAATTGAAACGAAAAGCAAGATATGAAACAAACAACTTGAACCATTGAAGCCCACATACTAGTTAAAAGAGGAGAATAGAAATTGGGGAGCGGTGACCATTGGAACCCTTGGGGAAGGATAAAACCTTTATCACTTCTAGAATTATAGTAAGTATACTCCCACTTTACTTTCAAGTCACATATTAGTCAAAATACAACAGCGAAGCAAAAAAAAAAAAAAAACAAATAAAAGGAGAAAGAAAGAATTGACGTATAAAATTGGTAACACTAAATTAACCACTGGGATTCATTGTTGCTAGAACGAAAGTTTTCATGAGCAGGAACTTTCTCCAGAACAGTTCCTTCTTTCTTAGCCAAAAACTGCACAAAAAATATAATACCAGGTAAAAAGGAAGCAAAAGCAACTAAAGAACTAGACGCTCATAGCAAACAGGTGAAAGAATAAAATGGTAATCTAATATTAAGAAATACCCTGCCTAAACTACTCTATGAAATGGCAATGCCATCTGGAACAATGGCTCAAATTCGACATGCAAAACTACAACAGCATCAGAACATCACGGAATCAAATATTTTTTACTAGCTTACATGCACTGTGAAGACCAAAATTCTTAAACAAGAACTACCTACCAGCTTCCTTTCTGGCTCTAAGACCTGCTCAACATGTCCAGTATGCTATCATCATTCATCATCCCAGGAAACGTCATCAACAAGGGGGAAAAAAAACAACCTTCATAGATTGTGCTAGAGGCCCCTCTTACCACGTAGATATTTCAGCCATTCACAGTAAAGCAGATTAGGCCTTACTTCAACTCCTCTAAATCAAACATATCTTGCAAAGTGACATAAGGTTTGAAAGAACACCTGGTTTGTACTAATTGCCCACTACATTCAGCTGGTCAAGAGTTGAGGAAGCGAGACTAATATCTGAAAAAATCTCCTGCAACCAAACATATTTGAGATACCAGTCACTACTCACAGAAAATAGAAGTAAGCTAAGATACCCAATAGACCATTTTAACCAAAATATACCAACAACGATTTGAGGAATATGAACAAGTGCTTTCAATAGCTTCAATTGTTACATATGACATGTTCGTATTTTGCGAACAACCTTATCTATCTCGAACTGGATGGAAACCCTGTTAAGCGTTTAATTAGAATTTCTAACGGCGTTTAACTTTCAGATGAGTGACACTGACAACGGATAATGAAAACAAAACCCAAGAAAATCAGACATGTCAGGGTGCTGGTGGCCTGCTGAATTTGTTTGGCCCAAATGACAATTTAGGGGCTTTTACGTGTATAACTTGGTCCAAATAATAGTAGAGGGGCTTGTATACATATATATATATATATATGTATGGACCTAAAAGTACAATTAAAAATTGCATATAAAAAAAAGCCTATATCCAAAGATTAGGTTAACACGAGGACTGGTTGGCTCTTAAATAAGTAAAATTCTTATGTTACGTCAGGTTTATTTTGACTTCGTCATGAACAATTTTAATATAAAAACATTGAATTTAAATATTATATAAGATATTAAAATTATTAATATATAAAATTTTTATAATGAAATAATTTTTAAGTATTATAATTCATGTTGCATATTAAAACTATAAAAATTAATAAAAGTTGAAATCTCAATTTTAAAAAAATCTACTATCCAATTAAAATATGCATAATTTTTTTATATTAAAAAAACCTAATATTATATGCATTTGGAAAGTTAAAACAAGTTATATTGTAATGGTTTAAGTTTCTTTATTTTTTTCATTAGGAGCATAGAATGAAAAATATTAATGCAATAAAAAATGTAAAATATATCAATTTGATTGATTGAAAGGTTAAATAGAGAATTAATCAAATAATAATGAATGAGGTTTAAACTAAAGTGTTATCAAATTTATCATATGAATCGAATTTTATATATAATGCTATGTTTGGAAATATAAATTTGAATTTTATTTACTACATAAATTGTGAGAATAAACTCTATATTTATACATTATATATAAATTAGTTAATATTCAGTGTGTTTATTAGACTTATCTGTGGGCTAGGACTTGGACATTTTTATAATTTAGGTCAATCCGATTGAATTTGAATTAATATTTAATAAAAAATTATTTTTTAAATTTAATTATAAAAATATAAAAATTTTAATATAAAATTAAATTTTTATTAAATATAAATAGTAATTCGAGTTTCAAACTGCACACGATTTCTGCTTTGACAAAAATATAAAAAATTTATGATCGCAACCTAACCAACCTATAGAAAACTCTAAAGATTATATTTTTTTTAAAGGTATGAAAATATGAATTTCAAATTAACCACTAAATAAACATATAGCAACTATATGAATTTGAAAAACAATAATAATATTATATTTATATATGTTTTATTACAGAAATTTATACTACTTTAAAAATTCAAATGACCAAATATACCATTTTAAAATTCAAATTCCCAAACCCAACCCAAAAAAAAGAACTGAACTGAAAACTTTTAGAAAGACTAAATATTATTTTATTTTTAAATAATAATATAAAAATATTTCAAAAAATTATATTAAAAAAAAAGTTTAGATGGTTCAAGACCTTGCTTGTCCCACACATTAGCCACCGTTGCCGGCCATCTGCAGCAGAGGGTGACAATGAGGCGGCCAAATTAGTTAAGAAAAATCGCTTAATTACAGCTAAAACAGAAGGAAGAAAAATGTAAGCTGATCACGCCGTGGGTTTAAACCTATTTAACTATACGTTGAAAATTTGTACACGCTAAAAATAAAACTGACACGATGTTCAAAACAGCCGGAGCAAATGGTTTTGGTTATGATTTTGGACATGCATGAATACTAGGACTGCCATTTCCCCATGGATCACATGAAAATGGAAGAAGAAATACCAGATTTTGATGTTGGGTTAATGAGAGACACAGTTTTAGGTAATTTTTGTCTCCTAATAAAGTTTCCTTGTCAATGAGGGCAGTGAGCAGTGCATCTATATATTTATGTTGTGGGAAAGGCCGTTAATATATATATATATATATATATAGCTTTTGTTTGGTTCCTTTTTTGCCTTTTATTTTTAATTTTTGTCAAAAATTTACCGGCCATCATTTTTTCCCCCTTCTTGCCATGGAACATAAAGCTTTGACATAGGCCAATAGTGGCGCCTCTAAAATGATATTAGCAAGTTGGGCTCCCCCATTCCTCCCTTAAATAAGTTTAATTCCGAATATTACTATAAATTTTTAGATAAAATTTATTATTTTTTTAAAGTTAAAATGGGTTTTTGTAAAAGTTCCAATCAATTTTGACATAATTTTTACTTACATTTCAAGCAAAATCTGATCAAATTGTACCTATTTTTCAAGTTGATCTTGGCAAACAAAAACATTTATTATTACGAGACAAAAGCTTGACCAATCCATATACACTTCTATTATTAAGGATGATCATTTACAAAAAAAATTGAATCTTCAAAAAAAAAAAACCTTGAACAGTTAAAATGATTAGAACCATAATTTCTAGGCTTTAAAGTTTGAAACCTCTAAGAAATGGAATCGAAAGTTATGGCACAAGAGAATGTTACTTTTTTGTGTAATTTAAAAGTACCCAATCATAGCCAACAATTTATTAAATTAGTAATTAAAAGTATGTTAAAGTTAGCATGTAAAACTAAATTCGATTCTATATATTTCCTTTCCTTTCTCAATTTATAAAAAAATAACAATGAAAATGAGAAAAGTAGATAATAAAGCCAACCAATTTCTTCTAGAATTTAATCCGTCATCTTAGTACCAAATTGCTAGCTACAATTATCTTAATTTCCAATGAAAAAAAAAGCAAAAGAAAGGAAAAGGACAGTTTACTTGATACAACAACTTAATTTGAAAGATTTGATTTGCTACTTAAAAGGAAAAATATTAAATTCAAAGATTTGATTTTCTAGTTAATTTCCAACAAGATTTTTGTTCGTATAAAAAAATTATATAGTATTTGAATTTCAAATATACTGAATTTCATCTTTTATCTGAACAAATTAAATTAAATTCGAGTTTAATTTCCAACAAGATCGATTAGATGTGAAGGTAGAAATCTTGTAAAACAACTTTACCAAAATCAGCTCTTTAGCCACCCCTATCGTTTAATATATTGTTTGTCCTTAATTTATTGCTAAACAAAATCCCTCCCCACAGTCAACAAGTACTTTGTCAAGCAGAAAATTTCGTATATATACGCTCCAACTAATGTGGCGAAATGAGACAAATTTCAGACAATTAATTATAGCATATCTTAAACTGAAATATTAGTCTGGCAATGGAAGTTGAATACGCAAATGGCACTACTTAGTTTAAAATCCTATCAACTATACAGTAAAACGCGTTGCGAGCTTTTAGTCCACTCATTCAGTCAGCAAAACGAACAAGTGGGATTTCATTTTTTTTTTTTCCTTATTTCTATTTGTTTAGCAAGAAAATTATAACGAATCTTAATCAACATAGTCATGACTGATTTTCTAGATATAGATATATATATATATATATTTCAAAGGGTTTGCAAACTAATTTGACTAGAGTTTTAAGCGGTATCAATACTAATACTGTATTTGGTAAGAGGGAAATACTATAAGAAAATACAACAATATTATTTTCTATATGTAAAAAGTAGGTATTACCGATGGAAATCAATAAGAATGGAATTTGTCTTTTTCCTACGAAACTTTCTTCAAAAGACCGATATCGACTGATGGAAATAACTTTCTTATTAGGTATAGATATATAGGTTAGTTTTTTTTCAAAGATTTTATTGAGCAAGTTGTGCAATCAAATTCATGAATCAAAAACAATAGTTAGACCAGCTAGCTCATAATTCAATTCGTAGTTGCAACCTTTTAGATTTGAATCTGATTTTGTTCAATAAAATTGGTAAACAAAACGAGACTATTATAGCAAGATTTTCATATACGACAAACATAAAAATTCACATTAAAATATATGAAAGAGGAATCATGCATGCTTATATTGAAAATTTTCTCCAAATAATTAATGTCATTAAGCTAATCAAGGAAGGGTTACAAAGTATTCATTAATTTGTAGCATCATTTCTCAATCTTTGAACAAACAAAATGTTAGATTTCATTGTAGTGCAACTACTAAACATGGAACCAATTAATTTAATTTGTGTAAATGTTCATGGACTCCTTTTAAGAAAGCATTTTGTTTAAATATTATTGCAATTTGAATGAATTCCTACGTTATAAATAATTTTCTGGCTGCTGGTTTGACACTGAAGCAGTTCAAATAATTGGTCTTTTTATATAAATTTTAATTATTAAGATTACAAGTAATTTTTAAATAACAAGTGCGTAGTTTTGCCTTTATTCTCGGTAGGAAAGGTTTGAATGTGTTCTAGCTGCTCGAAAGACCTTCCCAAGATTCGTGAGCTTATGTTTTTTTTTTTTTTTCCATGTATATTTAGGTATAAAGCATCACTTTTGCATATATATATATATACATATATACACATATATATATATATTCAAAGAATATTTATTTCGTGCAGTATTGATAAAATTTTTAGACTCAACGAACCAATTAGTAAAATAAATTTTTTTTTTAAAATATGTTTAAAAATTTTAAAAATAATTTTAATAAAATGAGACATATAAAAACCTTTTTATCTGTTTATAAAATTAAAAACTTTTCCGTTAATATCAAAAATGAACTCGTAATTTCAAATTAATATAGAAGAAAAACGTAGGAGTCAATGATTTTGGCAAGCTGGACATATTGATATCAAAGTTAATTAATTAAGTTCCCACTAGACCATGACAATTTTTTTGGCTTTGAAGACTTAAAACAGATTTTATGATTCATAGTCAAATGTAATAGAATGATATCTCAACTCAACCAACTATTGTTCTTAAATCTATTTTAATAATCATTTGCTTTTTGTCGTTTTCTAACTTCATACATTGATTCCTCAAGCTAATTAAAGAATTCAAGTAAATATTCTTCTTGGGCAAGAAAAAGAAATTAGTAGTTAATGGAAATAACAAATAAAATAGCTGGCAATATAAAAATAAAAAAGCAGATAAAGGGAGTTAGCTCAAATTTTATGGCTTCTCCAATAATTTTGTGTTTCTTTTGGACGTATAATTGATTTTATTCAAAGATCATGATCAAAATAATAATCTCGTATTGATATTATATTATACAATCATGATCGAAGATAATTATAACTGATCAGATTAAAATCCAGATTCATTATATTTTTTATAATTTACAAAAACATATTTGTTAGACCGATTTGTTTAGAAAATGTTTGGCCTCTAAACCAATGAAAAATTGTGACAATTAGCAATGTTCATCTTCTAGAAAAACTTTTTCACGAGTAATTTTCATTTCTAGCCAGCCTTTCGGGCTATAGTTTGCCTTTCACGAGTGGGATTTTCATTAAACATTATAATCTTCGCCCAATCTCCCCAAGAAAGTTTTTAAATTGTTTTGCATAGACATATTTTTCTGCTACCCCTACATCCACCATTAAAATACTTTGGTATATACTTCTAGCCGTTCAACTTCAACATTATTCTTTTGTTTTCTTTCACAAGTGGCATTATATTACAGCGACAACAATGCTACCCTAGCTTGTAGTATTTAACCCTATGATATATATATATATATATAGTTATACAGTTATATACATGTATATATATATATGGAGGTGACGGTGTAATATTTTCTTTTGCCTTGTTTCATAGACGTACGTAAATCATGATTCATGCCCCCACTATATTAATTAGAGACGGTAACTCGATTTCAAAATTGTTGAATCTATGAAAATTTAATTTTATATATATATATATATGCCCCCACAAATTGAAAATCTTCAAGCAAAATGTAAAGCTTACAACGTTTCTTAGGCCAATTAGCTTTCCCAACATGACAAGCAAGTGATGAAATTTTATTTATATATACATACATATATGCCCCCACAAATTGAAAGTCTTCTAGCAAAATACAGAACTTGCGAACGGTTTCTTAGGCCAATTAGCTTTCCCAACATGACAAGCAAACGAAACAATCTGTTTGAAAAGATGGGTGATGACTAATGAGAGAGCTCGAGTTAATGTAAGATTGTCATCGAGGAACATCCCAAAATATGAAAAGCCATAACATAAATATATATAATATATAAAATATTATATAACAATCTCAACTCTTAGTAAAAGTAAATGATTTCATATTATATATATTTATATTGAACATATAAAAACAATTCAATGTATCTTGTTAAATTTTAGATCCATTTGTCATTATTTAATTTTGCCTGGACAAGCTGACAAGTGTGGATTTTTTTTTTTTAATAACATTAAACGCAAACCAGTACTGGATCGGTTCACTATTGATAGAGAAAAAAGGAAAACCCTTTTGAAGGTACGACTTTAGTTTTGAAAGTATTTCATAAGAGATAGCTTAGACGTCTTTGGTCGATAGCCCTGCATTTTTTGGGGCAAAAACAGCTCTACATAAAGAGCGGCACCCAGCGCCCTGCATGATGAGGGGGTATGGGACCGGGACCTTCATTTTTGGTCGAGAATCACATGCTGGGTAGATAAAAGGAGATCAGAATTCTAGGTAGACTTGGCTAACAAATTAAAGGGTTAGCTAAGAGGGTTGTTTAATTAGTTAATTTGTGCCAAAATTTCAATATTTCTACTGATTAATTGCAATAATTAATCTTCTGCCTTACTGTTTAGTGGTATTTCATCCGAAATAAAAATTAAATTTTAATTGAATAAAATAAATTACACAATTGATCATTCAATTTCAATCTATTTTTTAATTTTTGATCATCCAATGAAATTTAAATTTTGATCGATCTTTTAATCAAAATATTTTTTCTATAAATTTTCTGGCGACGGCTGGAATTTCCATGGCCATTCTAACTTAGTTCATTTCAAATTTGCATGAAAGCTGGAAAAAAAAATTACCAAATTATTGAAGAACAAACTTCAACGAAACGAAAGCCCAACAGAAATGAAAGAACCCCAATCTGACAGTCAATTCTTTTACAAAATTATCTTACATATAAAGCCCAATGTGATTATACGGGAAACAAAACTACTAACGTAATTATGATTTGTGGGGTTGCCCTGGTTTTCTTGCTATGAAATTGACACCTGAGGCAACAGCCCTTTTTGAACGTCTTAATGATGTCTTTCGCTTTTTTCCCTAGAAAATTATGCAACCCCAAATTTAGAAATAAATACATGTGAAAGGAAAAGGGATAAAAAAATATATATGAGAATGAAAGCTCCTTCTCTTTCTTTCACATGCAATTCAATCAGAGTCGACCCATACGTTTACACGTACACAAAAACCCTAACTCAAAAAAGGCTAAAAACAAAAGATGTAGGTATTTAACGCTTTATATCTTCAATGATCAAAAAGCCTGAATTTGGCACTGTTTAGCATTTTTTTTCCTTAGGATCCCCAGTCCCCACCACCATTGAAATCACTAGCAAACAAAAACACTAGCTGACAAAAGTTAGACAGGGAAGTTCAAAGAAGAAGGAGGAAAAAAAGAGTGGTTTTGTTCGAGTTCCCAAATTACAAAACCCTAAATGAGAGATATTGTGGGCTGTCGACAAGTTGTATGATATGTAATAATCTTTTGAAAGCCAAGGAAAACTGCTGTGTTACTGTTGAAAAACCGCTTAGTGTCGGGGTGGTAGGGGGAAACTGCCCGTGGTTTCTCATTTTTTATTTTCCACCGTTTTCCTTTCACTTTCTTTTCTTCTCTGTTGTGGCTCTTGTGGATATCTGTCATTGTCGAATATAAATATATATATTTATGTATATATATACATAAATACATATTTAATGAATCGTATTATATCATTTAAATAAAAATAAATTTATATATATATATATTTTTAAAATTTTTTAATAAAATAATATTATTTAATTTATTAATAATATATAAATTTATATATTATCAAATATAAAGTTTATATATATATTGGTTTTTCTAGCATTGGTTTCCAATTACTAGCCTATAAACTATACTGACATTAGTTGTTCTTAATACGGATGTGATCTACTTAGTCTTCCTTGAAAGTATGGTGCGAGACACTCGTCGTATTAGATGATGATTTACGGTTGAGGATTCGGTCATAAAACATATGAAAACCTCCCCATTAATCTCTCAAAAAGAGCTCAAGTTATTAGAATAAGATACGCATGTAAAAGTATTAATGATATTGATTAAGATAATATATAATAAGATGTCAATTATTGAGAATATCGTTATATCATCTGCACGCTTTTGCATTTAGGGTTATATTTGTTGTAATATATTGACATTTTTATTTTGATATTATTTATACTTAGTTATTTACAAGATATCCATATAGGATTATTAGTGATATTAATTGAGATAATATGTAATAACACATTCAATATAAATAAATAATATCTTCTTTGTCGCAAATTATGAAAAAAAAAATTGTATTTCATTCTTTTACAATTTTTAAATATAATAACATATTTAATATGATAACATGTATCTATTTTTAATTCCGATATATACTTTATGCTAAATTGTTTGTAAGATGCACATTAAAAATTATTAGTGACATTGATTGAGATAATACAGAATAACGTATTCAATATGATGACTTGCTTGTAGAGTTTTAATTCTAGTAATAATATATAGGAGAATCATTTAAAATAAAACTAATTTTTTATGTATTCTTCTAATCTAATCCAATTTGAATGCTCTAGCTTGTTCTTCTAAATAAATATTGAGAATAATACTTTATTATTTTTATAATCATATTATTTATAATAATTTCAACTGTTAAAATGGATATATCAAAGAAAGGATAGGGAAATGGAATAATGTCATAATAATAAATAGGATTATTTTTATTAGGAGTAAAAGACATTGAGTTTTTGTATATGAATAGATCGACCATAGATAATCGACAAATTAAAAGTTCTAAGTTTGCTGCGAGCTAGTTATTTCAATCATCAATTGATAGAAGGAGACAAAATTAAGAAACCAATAAGCCATAATTGCAATAATTAGTGAAGCTTCTAACCGGTCGATCTAATCTGAATATTGATACTTCTATTTTAAAGAATATAGAGCAGCTGCAATAGTGCAAACTATCCGGTAAACAACTAGACAACAAACTTATATATGGGTCGAATTGAGTTTGAATCGACTCCAAACAATATAATAATAAGTTTAATAATTATTTAATTTAAAATGCGTATAAAATTTTATTTTCAGATCAAATCTAATTATGCGAAAGCATTTCTCAAACTCTCACAAACCCACCTTATTTATAATCCTTACATACAATAAAATGAAGCTCTCATTTAACCAAACCAAACTTCATCAAGGAAACATATGATATATATATATATATATAAAAGACAACAATTTTTTTGAACAAAAATTCAGGAAAACGGAAGACAAAACGTAAAGAATAATGTATTCCCGTGATGATTTTATGACAGATGGATAGGACATTCAAAACAAAAACAACTTTGCTTTTGCTTACTCTGACATTAATATTGCCATTACACGTTACAAAAATAATACAAAAAAGGTTGTTTTCTTTTTCTCTAGCCGACATCTAATATAAAAATAACTTGTTCTAACTTCTTTTTGCATGCTATTGTAAAAACTTTATCCAATTACAAGCTCTGAATTTAATTATTTAATAATACTAAAATAAAGAGAGAAATAGAAAGATTAATTTGGTTTTTATTATTGTTTTTTACGCGCTATTTGTTTTTGGATAGAACATGCATGGGGAATGATGAATCATGGATCAGCAGCCAGTAGGCTATTCGTTGTGTGTGTGTTTTTTTTAATTTTAAGGAGATTTCCGTACATAAACAGGTGGGGGTGTGAAAATAAGACACGTGTCGTTATTAGAATTTCACCTGCCGGACTATGTGGGGGCCTCCTTTGTGCATTGTTATTGGTCCTTTCAACAGTTCTTAGGTAAACTTACAATTGATCTCTTCGCTATTTTTTTTTAATTTTTTTAAATCTCAAGGCAATATGATTAAATATCATAAGAGATTAATTAAAAATATATAAAATATAATATAATACAAATAATATATAAATATTTTAAAATTTATATAATAAAAATTATTAATATATTAAAATTTATATAAATATAATACGAAAATTTAAATGAATACAGTAAATATAAATAGTTTATCAATAAATTAAATTTCAAAAAATAATTAAGTAATAGGTAATCCATATGTAATAATCTATATTAAAGTAAAATCATGCATTTAATTATGATTTAAAAATTTTATTCTTTAATTTGTATAATCCTTCAATTTTGTTTTTTTTTTCTTCTAAAAAACAAAACTCATAAATTACAAAAGTGTCAAATTAAAAATTTGAAACTACGGACTTTTTCCATAATTAGCTAAGGGCAAAGGGCTGAAGGAAGAGTTTATATCCATTTTTTCCTTCTTTTAATTGAATGTTCATCATTATCAGTTACTTCATTTTTAATCATTGTGCAAGTAGAAGAACCCTCTGGCTGCTAAGAATATATGGCCAAGGACCCCATTTCTAGCACGCAATTAAGCTTTTAGTGTGTGCGTGCGTGTGTGTGTGTGTGTGTGTGTGTGAACATATGTAAAAGTAATCGGATATAATGTGAGGTGATAAAAACAAATGTTAATTATTAAAGCATTAGAAATGGAAAAAGAAAAGAACACTTTTACTGACATTTGGTATAGGAAATAGTATATAATTAAGTTTAATTGAAATATTCTTATAGAAAGCCTGCTTTGCTTCTTTTATTTTATCTACAAGCCAAATTCTTTAATATTACGAACTCAATTTTTATTAGGTTTCTAATTTCTTTTTTTTTTTAATAAATTGGGAAAGAGAAAGGGAATACTTGGAATCAAATTCAAACTAATATATCAGCTCTAAAACATTCTTATCTATTAGGTTAAGAGATTATTGGCCTTAATGTTTTTTTTATTATTATTATTACTTTTGTTTCAATTTTATTTATGTCTTTAATTATGCCATTCATTTTCTAGTTTTCCTTCCAAACATTTTCATTACCAAATAATATTAATGCATTGCTTCGATTAATCAGCAATCTCAAATAAAATGCGAAGGAAAAATATTAATTGGCATTTTATGATGCTGATTGTTTTTATATAATTAATGTATTATTTTTAAATTCAATACAAGTAACGTACTAAATCCAAAAAAATTTCGTAAATATTAATTAGATAATATTTAATTATCTATATACACCATTAATCGAATCCAATTACAAAATTAAGCTATAATTGTACAATGCTCCACGTGATTATTTAGTTTAACTAGGTAAATATGTAAATGTATCACGTGGCTATGATTTTTACGGGTTTTTTTTGGGGGGATTAATTTTAAGATCTTGATGTCGAAGGATTCGTACTCTACTTTTTAAGCAAAGGAAATTAAGCCAAATTCTTTGTGGCTAATAACGGGTATTTAAACCTCGATTATATACTGCATTCAATTTCTTAAGCCTATGCTTTAAAAATTGAGAGTTTGTCCTTTTTTTGGTAAGTTGGAAACAATAGACGGTAGAGTGATCTGGCCGTCCCACGTTCTCGTGCGAAGCATGTAGGGGGCGTATATTCGGGGCTTTGATTAACAATAGTTGTGAATGGAAAATGTTAAGAAGATATTTATCAAAGAAAAATGTAATTAACGTGTTATTTTTAATTCAATAAAAACAATAAATCAAATGTAATTTTTTTAAACTGTAATTAAATAATTATTAAGTAGTATTTACATGCATTCTTCGACCAAATTTCTTTAAAAACATATTAAAATATAATTGGTGCCACGAAGGATTAACTTCGCATAGCAAAAAGAAAATAAAAATAAAAATATATTCGATCCAACTCAAAATTTTCAGAAGGCCGATTTCATTATTTATAAATATAGTAAGTATTAAAACATTATTATTATTTTAATATATTTATAAATTAATTTATAAAATATTTTTATTAATTAAATAATAATTCAATTAAATCAAATAACTTAATAATTAAAATTTCGGACAAAATAATACTAACTAATTACAGGAAAAAAAAGAAAAGTGAAAATAATTAGTTAGATGATGTTGATATTGATTTTGATGTTGCGGAGCGGCTGAGAATTGAGTAATTTGTATGATCACAGATGATTACAAATTACCTCATCTTGTGGGGCTTATGTTGATTCATCAGGATCATATCTTGAAATTTCACTGATTACAACGATTTTGTTTCATTAATTTTTCTTTTAGGCCGGTGGCACACAGATTTTCATTTTACCGCTTATACTATAATCAAACAGTTTTCAGGTAATGAAGTAACTGCACAGTTTTAAGGTATTTTTTTTTCCCCCCTTCGATATTTGAGATTGTCATTAATTATTATTTTGTTAACAGATCATACCATTTTCTTTTTACTACAATTATTAGATTGTTATTACTGCCCATGTGGCCATTCTTGTCAGGACTTTTGTATCTGTTCTTTAGCTTTAAATCAGATTCTAGCCTGAGATAATTCTAAATTGGGATTTTGAAAACTCAGCTCAGCTTTAGCTTCTTGTTAATTCATTCTCAAGAGATGTATCGTCGAGATTAAATAATTATGAATCAGTGAAGTTAAATTTCGATTTTCAGTTTAATTTACTGTATTATAAATGAAAGCAGCTGTTGGTCAAATAGGGAAACGACAGCAGAATAGGAAAAGGATTAGAGAAGGAGACAAGCACATAAATGCCAATCCTGGGGGTAGACCAGATCAGCCTAACATGAAAAACAGCGGACATAATTTTAATAAAATGACTGTAGACTACGGACTGTGGAGTCTACTATGCTACATATTCATGTACTCATTAAAAGCCATATGCATCAGCCAAAACAATCATTTTAACAAACAGTTCACTTGCATTTTGTATATTGGCCTCAGGTTCCAGATCATTTTTTTTAACAAAAAAAAACATTGTTAATTAAGCCAAGTGAGATGGAAGAAACTGAGAACGAGATTAGATGTCGCCATTCCATTATTCTAAAACAAAAAAACATGGTAGATTTATAGCAGATATAGCCTAGTTAAATTATTATCTATAATCAAAGACCAAATGGGGGCAGCTGACACCAAAAATTTAGTGATAAGAAAAGGTCAGGAAAGAAACAAAAGAGGCCGTAACAACTAGTTTTGAATTTGTGAATTAAGCCAAAATTGTAGAGGCAAAAGGAAATGGGACCCTGCTCAGCAATTTCTTTTGTGTTTGTGTGTCTGAGAGAAAAATAAACTCATTCATGATCGAGTTGTTGACAATTTATTAAAATATTATTTATATAATTAAATTTACATAAAAATATATTTTATTGTTAAATATTTTTAAATATTTTTTTTACAACGCCCGACCCAGATTTAGAGATAAGGCTGGTTTTATATGTTCATGGGATGGAGAAAGGCAAACAATATTAACAGGGGTTTTAAGGATACAAGGAACTTGACAGGGCTTATGACATATGGGGGTCAAAGTTTCAGAAGAATTTACCAATTAAATATTGGGGTTTTTTTTTTTTTTATTGCAGAGATTTCGGTGAAAAAGACATGAAATCACCCTTTCCCCATTGAGAGAAAGGAAAAGCAGATTCCATTTCAATCTTTGGGGCTCGAAGGGCAAATAAATACAAAACACGACATCATACTATAATCATACAATTGAATATTTTATTTTTCAACCATACTCTCTACTTTAAGTGTTTGTAGCTATAAATTCTTCAACATGGTGAGAGTTGCATTTTCTCAAGGCATCTCCTAATAATTGCATTCCCTAGCTAAAAAAGAGAGAGAGAGAGAGAGAAAAAGGAAAGGAAAAAGAAAGAGAGAGAGAGAGAGAGAGATGGAGATCAATGAACAAGGTTTCTTGGAGGAATTATTAGCTCTAAGAAGAGACAGTTGGGACACAGTTCCAACTGAAATGAATGAGATCTTCTCTAATGGCTGGAACTTTGATTGCTTTGATGACAACCCTTCAGCTAGTTTTCTTCCAGATTCTTTCCGCCAGGAATTCTCAGCGGTGCCTTTCGATCAAGACTTCGGTTATAACTTCAATGAAGTCTACTGTCCATTTGGTGATGAATTCTCTGCACCACAAGTAACAGATTCATCGAACAACACGTTTGATACACCACCATTTCCGGTTCAGGAAGATTACTCGTTGAACATGGTGGAAGAAGAAGAATCTGGCTTCCTTGTAGATGAACTTCACAAGTTAGATGTCCAAGCTACTTGCAAAGCTGAGCCACTTCAATCACCTGAAGCGCCGGTTTTCAACAATGAAGCCTGCATATTAGAGCGCAAGAATCGAGCTAAGAAGTTGGATGGGCAGCCTTCAAAGAATTTAATGGCAGAGAGAAGGAGAAGAAAGCGGCTAAAGGACCGCCTTTCTATGTTAAGATCAATTGTTCCAAAGATAAGCAAGGTAAAATATCAACTGAGCTGAGACTTGTTCATGCCAAATGCAAGTTCTTATTGAGGGGCTAATCTGGTTTTGTTTCCATTGACGTTTCAACAGATGGACAGGACATCCATACTTGGAGATACCATAGACTACACAAAAGAGCTCTTGGAGAGGATTAAAAGTTTGCAGCAAGAAATTGAAGCAGACTCAAATGAGTTGAACATGGCTCACATTTTCAATGACGTAAAACCAAATGAAATCTTAGTGAGAAATGCACCAAAGGTATCATTGGCCTTTCTTCTGCACCATTCCTCAGTAGTTTTTTCTTCAGGCCTTATTTCAAGTACCCAAATCCTGAATTCAATTCCTAAACTTGTTTTCTTGCAGTTTGAGGTTGAAAGAAGAGACGGGGACACAAGGATTGAGATTTGTTGCGCTGGGAAGCCAGGATTGTTGTTATCAACTGTAAAAACCCTGGAAGCATTAGGCCTTGATATTCAACAGTGTGTTGTTAGCTGTTTCAATGATTTTGCAATGCAAGTATCCTGTTCGGAGGTAAAAAAATAATAATAATAATAGTAACATTAAAATTGTTGCCATTTTTATTTCTGAATTCCTTCTGTTTAAGACTCCATGGCTTTCTTAATTTGTAATCTTTACATACATTTTGGTCATCATTTGCAGGACTTGGAACAGAGAACATTGATAAGTTCTGAAGACATAAAGCAGGCTTTATTTAGAAATGCTGGCTATGGAGGAAGATGCCTGTAGGAACAAAATCAAAGGAACTTACTGATGAATTTTTTGATATGTTGGCCCCCAATTCTCTCTGTTATTTCAAAATGAGCTTTTGAAGTTGAGAGGATTGTTAGTAATTTTTGCCTTCCTAAAATAAGTGAAAAATTTTCTATAATCATCAGAGCTTTGTAATAACTGCTTCAATTTGGAGATGTTTTTTTTTTTCTCTTCTTTTGTGTTAATAATCCAAACTGCAAATTTTTAACACTTGCAAATGAGAAATATATTTCTTCATTCTCCAGGGAGCTTTGTTTTTGGATCTTCAAACCCGATTTATTACATTAAAAAGACTCACTTTAAGAACATCCTTAATCCTTTGATTACTTCTCTCAAAAATCTATGGCCATAGTTGTTCCTAACTCAATTACATAACGCTGTTTCACTGCACTATATAATTCCATTCATTAGCTTAATAAACATGCAATAACAACATTACATCCTATTACCATGATGTAATATATTAAATGAAATTTAATGTTTCTGTTGGAATTAATTAATAGCTGCCATGCCCCCCCAAAAAAAAAAAGGTATATCCTAGATATATTTATATATATATATATGTACCCACATTATATTAAACTATTTTGCAAGCCAAAATGCTGAAGAAAACATAGTGGATCATAACAATAGCAG
The DNA here is from genome assembly GCA_029448705.1 of Adansonia digitata. Classification (NCBI taxonomy): domain Eukaryota; kingdom Viridiplantae; phylum Streptophyta; class Magnoliopsida; order Malvales; family Malvaceae; genus Adansonia; species Adansonia digitata. Next base: position 1,002,985 of record JAQSVH010000011.1, on the reverse strand, counting down.
CATTTAGACACCCTTCAATTTCAGAAAAAAAAAAAAAGGGTAATCGAAATTCCCATGAATTAAATCATAATTACTGAAATTAAAATTCTAATACTTTACTAATCGACTTACTGCTGGCAATTTCGATTCACTAAAGCCCAACATATTGTTTCCTTTTTCTATTTCCCTTTCCTTTTTTCCTTTTTTCCCATCTTTTCTTGGGAGCCCAAACAGCGCAATTCAAATGGCACAGCATTGGTTTTATATTTATGCCCATTAGACCAAAAATAAGGTTCAAGTCATCTGTTTTGGGCCCATCTAATATCAATTAAAAGGTGAATATTGGATGACCTTTGTGATATGGTCCAGAAAATTACTCCAATTAGGCCCGAAACAGTGTTTAGAGGCCCCTTACTGATCTAATGTATACACTGCCGAACTCCCAAGGCCTACATGGCTACACCAAAACCATTCTGTTATTGACATCGATGGCTAAATTAAGTTGCATAGAAGTAAAAATTATTGAGATTTTTAATTTACCTTCAATCCTTCTATAATTATCCATTTAAATCATTTGAGAAGTAAATTGCTTTTATAATTTCGTTCAAACTCGTAAATTTTAAAAATATGTACAAAATACATATCGTCTAAAATCATTCTAACTCGATTTACTAAGTGCTTTTATCATTATAACTTTGGAGGTAGTGGCCCTAGGTAGAACAAGATGGTAGCCAAGTTGACAGGTCAACCACGGTAATTTAAATATCAAGAGCTTTTGTGCTAATTATTGGTGCGTTCAAATTTTAGGTGGTGAATACAGAACCAAGCATTAATTTTGTAATCTAAGCTTTGATTCATCATTCATGGGGTTGATTTTGAATATTTTATCATTTTAGATGAATTCTTCAGATGTAGAAAGTCAAATTTATTGTTGACTTTGTTTTCTGATATATAGGTAATGGTATGGTATTAGAATCTATAGATTATTTAATTACACCAGATAAGTGACATCCATCCTTTATTGCTTCAAGCAATGATTAAGACTATTATTTTATGAAAATTGAGGGTTGAAAAGTGAAACAAAAGCCCCTCCACTTAATTTCACTCGGGCTTGTAAATTTAAAAAGAGTAAATAGTTTTTACTGACATACTTGTTATAATAATTAATTATTTTATTTATTATTTTTAATGCATTCAGTGAGATATTATTATATAACTCTTAAGGTAACCAT
>JAQSVH010000011.1:983105-994741 GCA_029448705.1 Adansonia digitata | reverse complement strand
ATGTAATACTTATTTATATTATCTATGATGATAAATTTATGTAATTAGATAACATAATTCATATAACTATAATATTTTATGCAATACTACTTTATATTACCTATTAGTAACATATTTTTGTAAGTTATAAAAGTTATATGTAAATATAATAAATTTATGTACTACAACTTTTATTATACATTATCATTATTTATGTAAATGAATAATGTATATGTGAAATTATAAGAAAAATGTGTAATACTTATTTATATTACCTATGATGATAACTTTATATAATTAGATAATATAATTCATGTAACTTAAATATTTAATATAATACTACTTTTTATTACCTATTGGTAATATATTTTTGTAACTTATAAAAGTTTTATGCAAATATAATAAATTTATGCATTACAACTGTTATTATATATTAACATAATTTATGTAAATAAATAATGTATATGTATAATTATAAGAAAAATATGTAATACAAACTTATATTATCAATCATAATAATCTATGTAATTGATAATATAATTTATGTAATTATAATATTTATTAGTAATTTTATTTTTTTAATTATAACAATTTATGTAATATGTAATATATTAATATAATCATAACAATTTTATGTTCTACTATATAATAATATATGTAAATAAAATTGCAACGGGTTGTACTAGTTGCAAGTCTAGCCTTACCATATACCCACGGTAAGGAAGGCACCCTAGAAGCTCCCAGAAAAGAGTCACTGAGTCAGTGAGGGTCTTTTAAATGCTTTAGCATTGAAACCAAAGCAAAACGAGAGTGCAATAAACATAAAAATTTATTCCAACTTTCAGATAGCGTGCAAGCGTCAAAAACAGAGGGAAAATATATGAAAAATCTTACAGACGAACAGAACAATCATAAAGACCACCCTTCCATTAAAATCAACGAAGCTTTTTTCATGAAAAAAAATAGAGCATATAAGACATGTCTCCCTCAAGGTTCCAATCAGCACAATTCACCACTTTCATGCTACAAACTTGGCCACAAAAATGCATGAGATTCCAATGTATCAATGATTAGACCACAAATGAGCAATTGCAAGATTGCCTTCCAACCAAAAAAAAGTTGACGTGCTGGTCAGGAATAGATCCCAACCAGCAGCAACTTATCTTGATGCTGAGAGAAGTAGTCTTGGGACTAATTCTCGAATCAAGCACTCTAGGCTTTCACAAATATTTCGAGCAGGTGGACGGCCTTTTCATCAGAAAGAAAAAAAAAAGAAAACCACTGATTTTTAGATAACGTGTCCCATCCAGAATTCAACAAAACTACAATATACATTTATCATTTTTTGGACAAGCTTCATTCAAAGCTACAACATTTGGTACCATTACATTTGAGTTGCCATCATGATCAGTATGCAAAATGATGCCCAATGATTAGCATTTCATCTTCCATCATTTAATCCACCTAGTGTCCGCCATTTTCATTTTGAAGGGCAGCCTCAATAAGTAATTACAGAAACGTACTGTTCTAGAGACAATCTTGTTTTATGTTTCAGATTTCTCAATATTGGCTATAACGGTGTAAAATTCTAACAGACCTAAAAGCTTCAAAACTTGAATGTAGTCCAGTGTTCACTATTTGCAACATAACATACTGTTAGTAATTCAGTGTTTCAAACGCCAAACAAAATAGCATATTGGCAAACAAAGCTGAGGATCATAATGATTTTATTAATCAATAAAGCAACAATAGCTATATACAAATTCTTTCTATTTGAACAAATTTAATATTCATGTTGCTGGGATACCCCAACAAAAAAAATAAAAATAAAAGAAAGGTACAACAAAATACCTCATGGGAGTACCCTGTGCTTCTGTGCACTACTACGAGGGATAGCCAAGATTGCTGCCAGTCCGCCGGTGAGGGCTGCAACACCTGCTACAGCAAAAGCTGGTGAGTTTCCACCACCAAATAGTTGATCCCATGGTCCACTTCCCACAGACACCACAACCTGTTATTAAAAGCCAAAGTTTCACAATTTCAATTGTTAGAAGAAAGATAACAGAAGAATTTCCATATCATTAAAAACAGCCACATTATGGACATCGAGAAACACATTGCTTAATGCTAAGCACCAAGGATGGAACGCATTTTAGAAGAACATAGTTGATAAGGTAAAGGAAACATATTGGACAAATACTTTAACAACATACATCAATTTTCATCTTGCTTTACTAAGGGGTTAAGAACAGGTAACTTAAAATTATGATGCTAGATGTTCAAAAAAAAAAAAAAAGACACATTCTGATGTTACCAATCCTGGATGCAAATTGATCTGTGGTTAGCAAGAAATTTAGCAAGTTCAAAGAGATATGCTCCAATAAGGCGATAAGTTTCAATTTCACAGAAGTTTGGGCTGCTAGTTGGAATATATTATGGAAACTGATAAAACTATTAATAGAAAGGGAAGCCCTTGATCAGTTTGAAAACTTCATGGCAAAGGTGGGTCCTTTCCAGCAAGAATAGATTTTAGAAAGAAGAATTTTATCTGTGCACTGAAGAGGGGTTGAACTAATGTTATGAAATTAGGAACAAATGCAACTGAAAAGGCGCCCCAAAATAGTTACCAAATATGAAACAAAGTTCTATAGTAGCCTTGTAATGACCTTTATTTTTCTGCAAAATTTCAACAGAAACATAAGCAAGCTTCTTCTTGTCCCAAATTTTCAATGGCTTTTCATAAAAAGTCTCCAAAATTTCATCTTTATAATCAGAGAATTAAAATATGCTCCTAAGGATTAATGTTACATGTACTCAAATAAAATTATTCAAGTCAAATGCAGAAGTTGGTAAATACATTCATAAGAACCATATAACTTCAAAACAAGTTATGTTTAATTACTAACAATTTCCGGAAAAAGAAAATCAATAAAAGATGAAAACTGAAGTACAAGAAGTGATACATAGTTACATCCATTAATCATCTTCCATCAAAATTGCTGGAGTGAATGTTTGCTAGCATCTAAAAGATTGATCCTAGTATGCATTCATTATCAGTATGCATGTGTGTTTTTGTGAGACAGGGTGAGAGAGAGAGTTCTCGTCCCTATTAAAATCCTTGATAAGATGAACATTAAATAACAATTCCTCTGAAACCTAATCATTATTAAATACAAAGACGAGTTACCAGCTCCGACTTACTAAATCATTTGAATGAGATTAGGAAGACGGAATTGTTTAAACCTCATATAAGAAAATTATTAGAAAGGTTGAAAACCAAGTTCACTTCAATTTCTAAAATATTTATCAATGAATGAGATGATCATTTCAAACAGAGTGGTCCTATGCTTGACAGGCTATCACTCTTTTTTTTTTTTTTAATTTCCACTTAGATAAACCATCAAACCAAAATGTTAACTGAGGCTATCGGTGGTCCAACTGTTAGGATGTGATGAAGATTGAGAGCCATCCAACAGGTGATTGTATTATGTCAAGAATAAATGATACTACCAATTAAATATTTTGGTGACATCTCCATAAGGAGTAGGTGAAAGTGGACAGCAGCTTCTAGGCATGCAACTGCAATGCATGACTGTAGCACTCCATGTGATAGCATGTTTCCCTTCATGATAAGACCAAAAATAACAAAACTATTGTAGCAACATGCTATTTTCATCAAAATTCAAACAATTAGTTGATAAGGGTGTTCACAATATATGGATGCTGCCCTTTTATAATGAACAACACAAAAACTCCCTGCCTCAGCAAAGAGTTCGCCTCCCCACCCTGATCGGTATTGGAGCCTTAATTTATGGATTTGAATGGGGACAGGGAAAAACGACACATTCCCAGCCCTGCCTGGACATCAATGTATTTTTAAATATATTATACGACTAATTTCGTATTTCTTAAGGAATGATTGTTATCTTGATTAAAGTCAATTCTTATTTGATTTAAGTAAGAGGTGACAATTTAGCAAGTGAATGTTACTTTTTAGTTCCTTTTTTTAAAAAGAGAGAGAGATAGAGAAAGAATCATAATCAATTCAGGGCTCCTGTCCCAATCATGAATCCACAAGGGCAAGAAGCGGAAATTAATTGAAGTTAGGAACATGGATGGGAAGAAGTAATAAATACCAATCAGACTTCATTTTAGATCCCTTCCCCTCCTCCAATAACAACAAAAACGAGAGAAACAAAAATATAAATCGCATTAAAATGAGTTCAGGAGCAAAGTAATACCTGTGGAATAACAATAGCAAGATTTAGGACACCCATTGACAATCCTGGAGAAAACAACCACGAGAATCAGTGTCTTAGCCGCTTCTCCACAGGGAAAAAAGGAGCAAAAATTCTAAATAGAAAAATAAAAATATTCTACCTTGGCCAAGTCCCAAAGACTCAATACGTGTGGATATCAAGGCATATGGAACACTATAAGTAATCTGAAATGAAATACCAATAGGATTAGCTGAATGCACAAACTGAATGCTCCTATTTAAAATAATAATAAAAAAAAGATTAATTAGGATTTTAGCGGGACCAGGCTAAACTCGGGCCTTGTCATAGTTTGGGCCTATTTTAAGATCCAACCGTCATGCTAATAATATTGACAATTAAAATAAAATAAACAGGATTGTTAGGCATCCAACCTAAAACCAATTGGCAACAGGCGAAAAGGCCCAACTTGAACAGAAGTGCAATCCAAGATTTAACCGATGTGAGATAACACCAATTTAACAAAGACCAGTGTTCTAGTCCTTTCATGCCATATGACATGATATTTTATGCTTTGGACCAAGAAGATCACCAAGTTGGGATTGATTAAATGGTAATCTTCTAAATGCCTAAGCAGAGTATCCAGATATTTGATTTTACACAGTCCAGGAGAAAACAACTAGTATCTCTAGGACTTATGGACATATTCAATTAAAAAATCACATGATTGTCAGTTGGAGAAAAGGAACAGCTTACCGCCAATGGAACACCAAGGATCGAAAAAATCACTAGTGCAGCAATCACAATGCCATCTGGGGGTAGACCATGGCCAATGTAACCCATATGATTTGCCACATATGATAGAATGAGCATTGCAAGAAAGCACAGAGCCATGAGAATGTTTGACACTCCCCAAACAAAACCAGCTCCCCATTTGCTACAAAGCTTCTCCATAAGCACCGAAGTAATTCCCAGAACAACTGAATTCAACATCAAACCGAATGCGCCCATTCTGACCCCTGCATTATAATTCCCGCCTTCATTTGGCTGACCACCATAGATCTCTCGACCCATCCAGTCAGTATCAAAGAGAAGAAAAGGGAACCATCCAATCCAATTCAGTGCAGTAACAGACAAGATTATCCATATAGGCCCCGAGAAATACCTAAATGTTCCGAATAGTTCCCATAGAAAAGCTTCTTCAGCATGGCCACCTGACTGTTCAGGCCCCTCTTCGTGAAAGCGAGTAGAACTATCACATGAAACTAAAGGTACTTCCTTGGCAGCTAAAACACTTAGATATGTTGTAATTGCAATAAAAATAATGTCTAGAAAGAAAGCAGACTTGAGATTTGCACAGTCAACATCACAGGCAGCTGTCATTGTAAATGGAAGAATCTTAAACCAACTACTGTATGATCCTGTTGCAAAGCCAAGAACATTGCCGACAGCCATAAATAGAGAGAAGTAAGCATTTGCCACTCGCGTTCTTCGATGGTCCTTTCCTAACATAGGAGAGAAAAACAGAAGATAATGTCAATTTATTAGTTGTTTTAATGGTTGTTATATTTATAGATGAAACAGTTGCAAGCAATTTTTACTGGTATTTGAAAGTGGAAATAACCCCACCATTGTAATTTTAATTTGTTTGTGTGTATATTTTAATTTTAATTTAGCTGTAACTAATTAAACTTACGGACTTACAATGCGTCACCCATGATTGCCAAATTTGCAGGGCGGAAGCCATCTGATAAGCATATATGCTATGCAAATGCCGAACAATCTTGGAAGGTTATTCACTATTGAAGGAAATGAACTGATTACAATAATAGTTAAAATTAATGATCTGATCAAGTTCTAGTTAATAATAAGACCCTAAATTGTTTATCGCTCATCTACTTCAATACTTAAGAAGCTCATTGCATTCGCAAACCAACCAAAACTCAAACAGTCCAACAAACTGTACTGAACCAAAATTTTGAAAAGAAAAAAAAAAGTAGTTGTAATTATTATAAGCAAGATTGTATCTGAACTCTGAAGGGGCACAAACGTCCACCAAATTTATGATTTAATATATATATATAAATAAATATATATATATATATATATATATATATATATTCAACAAACAATAGAAGCACAATCATAAAAAGATAAGGTAATACCAATAATGAAATGTAAAAGATTGCCACAGAAAAAAAAATCATATTTTTCGGATTCAAAAATAAATTATGCTAACAGTATCCTCTATGGTTTTATATAATTCTAACAAAAAAAAAAGGAAAAAAGAATTAAAAAAAAAACTAACCGGTAAGATCAGCAAGAAGAGCTCTACAGGGACCTTGAGTCATGTTATTAGCAACATCAAGAATCCAAAACCCGAAAACAAACACCAGGATAGCTTTCGGCCGTGAGGTTGCTGTATCGCCGAAAAACCATCCGATATCGGCGGAGTGACCGATGATCAAAACGGCAATGATAATCAAAACTGCACCAGCCACAGTAAAAGGTCGGCGACGACCGTACTTGCTGGTGCATCGGTCGCTCATGTGGCCCACCAGAGGCTGCACCAGGAGCCCCGAAAGCGGCCCACAAAGCCATATGACGCTGGCCCACTGATGAGGTATACCTAGCTCTTGAACGTAAGGTGTCAAGAGAGAGAGCTGTAAAGCCCACCCGAATTGTATCCCGCAGGCCACGGAGGCGACTCGAAGCAGCTGCCTGAGCGGAACTCTAGCTCGAACCGGCGGTCGAGTCGCCGGTCGAGTTGAAGACGACGTTGGAAGTTTCCCTCTGGCTCGTTGGCGGTCTGCTTCGGGGATCGGCATCCCTTTCCTTAGAATTTCACGATCCTTTCTCTCTCTCTATAACCGCTTTGTTTCTCTCTCTAAAACGGATTTTCCGGTCCTGTGGTCGTTGAAATTTGATTTTCCGTTGAGAGGAAGTGGAAAGCAGACTGGCAGGTAAGAGGGTGACGAGAGAATCAACGACGAAATAAGAAAGTGCCATAGAGTTAAGCAAAATTACAAATAAAGCCACAGAATAATTGGAAGCTGGGAATAAGGAGATTGACTGAATTGGTAATTTGGAGTATTGGGAGGGCCAATATCGGATCAGATAGTTTTGTCGCTTTCGAACAGTATCGTGGCAGTTTTATTTTCTCCTCTAGTCATCTTACAAAATAAGATTTCAGTGTCTAAATTTAGGACTCCTCGTAAAAAATACAAAACAACGATACTTGGATTTAAGAAGTTTATTCAGGTCCGCGCATGCGCTCAACACCTGTTTAAGGTTCATAATCCGATCTTATTCCTATTGAATCAAATTTTAATCGTAATTTATATTAATTTAATTTAAATAATTATTTATTTAATAAAATATAAAATTTTATTTAAATTTAATTATAAAATATATTAATATAAAAATAAATTTTTATATTTTTAAATAAAAATTTAAATTATCATACTAAATTAAGATAAAAAATTAAAAATATTTATGTTTGAACCCAATTCTATACATTAACAAATCTAATGCACTTTTATCTTTATCTTTTTTGTCGTTTGGGTTGTAAAATAATTTATGAACTAAAGTTAAAATAAAGAGGTTATGCTTGTTTGCTAAGTATACCGGGCAAAAGGTAAGGACTGCTTCATCTTACTTGCCATTTGGTTTTGTCGTTTCACATGAGTATCCTATAATAATTCTAACTTTGCTTTGATAAATTATTATCAATAATATTAATCATTGCTTTTGAAAAACACTGTTGATTTATTGTTGCACGTTTTTGTATGCCAACAAATTAAGTGGGGTTGATTGGTTGGCAACATGATTTTGCCTTCCTCCTTTCCTTAAATCTGAACTGCCGTCCATGGATAGGGACATAGGATGGATTTTTAAATTTGGTCACTGGTCTTTTCATTTCTACACCACCCAAAGATAATAATAATAATTTAATTAACTCGTTGCATGATGTTAATTAAAATGAAAATTTTAGTTATGCAATGCTCACTCACTAATTAAGGATAAGTAGGTAATTTTACCCGATTTCACAATCATTGCTGTTTTGATTTTGAGATCACAACGGATAAAACGAATTAAAGATCAAATTTTGATTATTAAAATTAAAATTTTATTAATAAATCATATTATTATTCGATTATAGACTTGATTTTATTTTAATTTGCTTGACTGCTTGAGCCGCAGATAGACTCGTTTTGGGGGTGATGGCTTGGCGAAGAAAATTAAAGGAAAATATCTTTTTATAATGTTTGAAACATATAAATCATGATATCAACATCAACTAAAACTTTATGAACCCCCCCACCCCCGGTTTAATTAATTGACCGTTGGTTAACGCATAACCATATAGGTTATTTTAAAAAAATTCACTCAGATCCTTTTTCTTTTTTTTTTTCTCTTTTGAATTTCTGTTTGCCCCTTAATTTTCAATCCCCTAATCATTTACTTGATAGAACGATGTCGTTTCATCCCAAACTCAAACTCAACAATGAACTTTTCGAGCATCTATTTCCACTCCTGCTATGTGACCCAAATGTCATTATCTCAAACGTAAATAAAATGAATATTCACTTTCAGTAAATTTATATGGCTACACTAAAATGAAATATTTGGGCCTTTATACGTGGTTGTACTCTTACTCGTACTTTATACGTGGGCAGAAATGTCGGGGCCTTAGATTTGGGCCGGCCGGTTTCCTTCGTACGTGGTTGTATTTTTTTCTTCGCCGGCGCTACCGTTTATTTGTACGATGAAAAGAAAAGATCGAGAGTTGCTGTTTTTCTTATGGAAAGGAAATAAAGTAGAAGGCAAGCAATGCACGACGATTTGAACTTCGAACCATAGTGATAACAATAACTCGGAAATGCCTTGTATCAGCTACCGAGCCACGGCCCGCAGCAGTCAAACGGAGGGCAAGCACTGAGCTGTATGAAATGCCAGTCAGCTGGGTTGTTTTGGTGCAAGATTTACAGACTAATTTATCTTGTTAATGTCAATATTTGAATATGCATCGAGGAAATTTTAATTCCAGCTGCAGGAGAGAACCTAAAAAAAAAGTGAAAATATAAATTAGTATGTTTGTTTGCCAAAAAAAATAGTTAATAGATATAATAATTTTAAATATGATAAAAAAATATAATATATTTAATAAATACGATAAAATATAATTAATATAATTAATATCATACTGACACGTTTGATATTCTTATTATATTTATTTAAAATTTTATTACATTTAATATTTTATTAATGACAAAAAAGTACGAACATAATATCAAAATTATCTACTGCATTTATATTTACTTCTTTGGATCGTTGACGCCAGCTGTAACAGCAAGTCCATCCTTAGAGTTTAGACTCTCATTTATTATTTCACCTGGAGCCCAATGCCAGGAAGTCAATCAAGCCCTTTTTAGACACTTACTTTTCTCCACAGCCCACTTCCTGGACACAAGAGGCCGAAGTGGTTGCATTAAAAAAGAAAAGCAATTCCACACGTAAAAGAATAAATAACTAATTTCTAGGTCAAACCACTCTCAGTACTCGACTTTTAGATTCTCCAATGTTCCAAAAGCCAAACCCATCACATTTTTCTTTCTTTCTGGGTATGAAGGCTGATGCAATCCATTGGGCTCCTTCTGTCTATCTGCTATGGGTAGACCTTCTCCCTCACTGCCCACAACATTACCAAGCACTATGTTATATATTATTGACATTTTTTTAAAAAAAAAATTTTGATTCATTAATAGGAAAAATTTTTTTAACTTCACAAGGTTAATATTTTAATCATATTTGTAGAGTTAAAAAACTCTTATCAAATAATTATTTTTTTAAAAATTTTTAAAGTATTTATGTTTGATACTTATATTCACGAAATTTTTTTGTTACATTAAAAGCAAAAGTGCTGTGAATTATTTAAAAATTCAAGTTAATTTGCTTTATAAAATGAAGATGTCAATCTATGAAATGGTTTTGCAAGAATCAACTAATTGTCTTGATCGTGGGGCAACATTGAGATATAGGAATTCATGTTATCAAAAGATTTTCTGATATTATTTCTAGTATGGAATGAATCAATCATCTACTTTGGTATCTTATTGAACAAAAATGGTGATATTATTCCTCCATGATCAAGAATTTTGGTTTTTAAGAAGTATTATGGTTATCCAATAAAAAAAGTTTCAATATTTTCAAATAAACGATTTGAAGACCTATTAATTCTAACAATCAATTGCAAAGTTGATCTTCCGAAGTTTTCAATTCATAGATATGAATCTTAAACTTATGAATGGAGATATTTTTAAAACTCACAAAGAAAAAAAAATGAGTTAAACAAAAAAGAGAAGCAAATTAGATGAAAGAAAAAGTAATTTAAACAAAAAAAATCAAAATGATTTAGTTAAATCTTTTTTATCGCCAACTTCAAACCAATCAATCGAATATTGATTAATATGTAATAGTTTGAACACAACTGTTGAAACCCATGGCGTTAGGTGTCTTCCTGCAATCACAGCCGTCTTGTCTCATTTAGGAAGTCCCTCTGTTGTTTCCTACCATTGCTCTTCAGTAGCTTAGCGATTCAGTGGCTAGCTGTTAATTAATTGGTTATAGCCTTATAGGTTTGAGTCCTAATTAAAGACATTTGATTCATTCCGAATTAAAAAATTTCAAAGTGTTAGAATGAAAAAATTTGCTTTTACTGTTAAGAGCAGGTAACCTGTTCCTGCATCAATGTGAAAATTTTTTTAATAATAAAATATATTTATATTTAATATTTATTTTAAAATTCGGATAATATAGATATGATGTTACGCATTCCCAATGTCATGGGTCAAGCATTGTTCTCTATTCCTTTTGGTTCAATGCTTTTAAGAATGTTGCGTTTATTTTCAGTTTCTTCAACCAAATAAAAAGCTCAGGGATGAACGGGGGTGATCAAAGTTCCTTCATGAAGCGGGTTAGTGATTAATGAAATTATTTTGATAAACAACGATCGAGCAAGAATCAATAGGCAATGACACAGCATTACATAGCACTTGAATTGTTGTTTATAGATACATGGTGCCGAACAGAAATGGACACTTGAATCAGGCCACGACCAACTGGCCAGGCCAGCTCAAGAACACACGTACGATTTTCTTGTTTTTGCTTCCTCTGTTGTCAATTTGAAAGGACAGTAAATGGAGGTGGAATCCGATCTACTGGATGGAAGACAAGCGAAAGTGTGGAAAACTCGCTTTTTAGAGTTATGATCATTGGTTGTTCATGTTTCCCTTTGGAAAGGGCCAAAGATTAAATATATGCTGGATCTTCAGAATGACCGTTTTGTTATTTTATGCTTTTCTCTTTCTCCTCTTTTCTTATTCAATCAAGGAAAATCCCAAATAGATAGCCCTTTATAATTGCTTATCTTCTTGGCTT
>JAQSVH010000011.1:946005-960541 GCA_029448705.1 Adansonia digitata | reverse complement strand
TTTATATATTAAATATTCATTAATTATATATAATGTTCTATAAAAAAACTTCATCAAATATAAAAAAATCAATATCATTTAAGTAGTAAAATTAAAATTTTTTAATAATCACTAAATTTATGAGTAATTATATCTAAAATTTATCAAATTTATTAGTAATTATGTATAATATTCATCAGATTTAATATCAGTGTTGGTTTAACTTTCTTTTACAAGCTTATATTATGTACCGGCTGGTACAACTATTTTTGATTGATACCACCAAAACCAGCCGATCTCTACCGGTATGATCAATATAGACCGAAACTAAAATCGAAATGAATTAACTATCGTCAATATCGTTATATATTAAAACTGATGCATATCAATCGATACGTTACCGATAACTACAATTTAAATTCAACTTATATTATCATTCATTTTCATTCCGATCAAATACTGCTGTGCTCTCAATAATTGATATGCGAACAAAATAAAATAAATAAATGAAAAAAAGTTAGTCGTACCTCACATATGTGAACACGAAGAAATAAGGGAAAAGACAGGAAGAGCAACTGTTTAAGAGATCTTGTCCAAGGCCAAATCTGATAATGGCCTTTGGAAGTAACCAATACGCGGCTCTCTGTGACCCCCAATGTATTCCAAGAAATAGTACAAAATTTCATTGTTAAAAAACTGAAATGAGACAATAAGTCGTTTCATATAATTATTAAAATCAAGTATTTATTGAATTAAAAAAAATTCAGTTAAAATTTTAAAAAATGATAAAATTAAATAAAAATAGTAAAAAAATTACTTTTAACTTATTTATAAATGGTGACATTTTAATTTTATATTAAATATCATATCATTAAATCAATTAAATATTTTTTATTAATTATATATTTATTGTTTAATTTTATTTAATATTTAAGTGCTTCGAATGACTAAAAATGTCATCGACTTTGCTTTCGATACAGTTTTTTCAACCTTTGTTTGAAGTCAGCAAATTAAGCCGGCTGGAAATGGAGTCAGTGAGTCAATAATAGCGGGCTGACATTTTGCCGATTAAATTTCGGGTCATATTTTTCATGTTTTTTGTTTCAGAAATATTGTCCCTTTGCAGAATAATTGCAATTTTGAGAATTGAGACATTTGAAGTAATGTTATAACATCATCTCACCTATAATTGTAGCGTGTGGTTTTCATTAATGTGTTTTGTCCTTGTTTTGAAGGGGATGTCTCTAATCTTCTCTTCCATAATTTAATTTGTTTTAGTTGATCAACACTTGGACTATATTTATCTGGAAAACCATATTTCAAGTAACAAAAAGAATGTTGAAATTGCCAACCTGTACATCGGGGTAATGAAAGACTCTTGACCGATATTCTCTTAGTGCAAGATTTAATTCCCCCACTCAGTACGTCTTGTCTGAAATTTAACAAAAATTTCAAAGCCTACCCTTACAACAAGAAATTCCCTATTGCAAGTTTCTAAATTTCTAATTTTAATGATTAAGATTAAATCTTAATAATTTCAAATATTAAAAAAATAATAATATGGGAATCACTATGAGGATGTAAGACCAGACCACATGCTGTAATTTATGAAATATTATTTTATTTGTATTTATAATAAGTATCGATAGTAGATATATGTTCATCGTATAAATGCATTTAATTTTTTATTAAATTTTTATATATTTAAAAAAATTATATTTTTTTACTATTAAATATGTAAAAACAAATCATTATCAAAGAACAAAGTCATGGAACCTGCAAAGTTGTACATCGAGCCCACCTTATAACCACGGTACGCGGTTATGCTCTAAGGTTGCCGAAATTCCATGCATGGCTAACGTGAGTAAATGCTTGGCACTTGGCGGCATACTTGGTAAAAGAGACCAAACTAAATTAAAGCAAGAAATTTCCTATTGGATCCGAGATATATGAAAAGAAAACATCATTTTTACACCCCACAACGTAGGGGCCAAGGCCAACTCCCTGTACAATAACAATAATAGTAATAATAATAAAGAGATGCACTAAGAATCATTTGTTTTAACTAGGGTTTAGCTTTTATTATTGCGCTCTTGTAACCTTTGGCAAACAAATTGATTCGATCCTAAAATTTTCTAGTCATGGAATGTTTGAATAATACAAATAAGTTTCAAAAATGAATGGTATAACTTACTATAATTATCATTACTTCTACATCACTTAGAAGTAGACCTGTACTGTACCCACTCGACTTGGCCCCTATTAATTAGGTTTGGAGCAAGTATCTGAATTACAAGTTAATAATAAAAATAATATTTGTATTTAAATTTAATTAAAAATATATAAATATTAATATAAATAATATTTTTATAATATAATAAATAATTAAATAAATTTTAAGGTTCAATTCGTTTGATCTAAACTTAAATAATAAAATTTTGAAAGTTTCGAATTACAACTTAATTCGATTCATAAATATATCTACGAAAGTCCAGTGGCCTTGGTTCGCCTAAAACCTCATCAAAGCGTATCGATTAGGACCACTCATTTCTGCACTTGACGCATAAAAAAATGAACTTTGCTTGCATCTGATACGCATCACCATCGCATGTGGAGGGGTCAATCAAAATTTTCTATTTTCGCATGTTCCTCAGTGTTTTTGGGAGGGGAAAGTTGATAGCATCCGAAAGCAAAAATCAGGGAACCTACTTGGCAATGGCATTTCGAAGGCCAAAACTAAATTGATCGGTATTTGTTGTCACAATGGATGGTTACCATATACTACATATCTGCCAAAACGAGAAGTGTGGGGGCCGCCCTTATGAGAAGAGCTCAAACGACAACCATCAATTGTGCCCAAAACCCTGTCAATAATTCCACTTTCCCAGTCTCAAGCCTCCACCCCAAGCCCTATATATGCTTATCATTTCTTTGGAAAGGATCAAAAACCCAGTTTTATTTTCCTTTCAAGTCTATCCTGTCCTACCCTGTTTGGCCATTTGCCATAAAAACAACCCTCTATTTGACCTTTGCTTCAACATTTCTATCTTCTTTATTGCTGCCCCACTTCTCTTCTCTTACTCACTTTTCGCATATAGTCTCCTCTTGAATATAAACAGTTTTTTGCTGGAAAACAGTTCATAGTTTCAGAGAGATTGAGAAATAGTGAGGCAGAGATGGCCAGGGAGATGCAAAAGAGTAGCATGTTCATTGAGCAAAACCCTGGAGGAGACTATGAGAATGGTGATATCCAGAAGAACCTGGATGATGATGGTCGAGTTAAAAGAACTGGTATAGTTAATTTAATTTATTTCCCCCCACAATGAAAACGTTAAGTAAATTTCTTTTGATGTGAACTTTTTTCCCCCTGATTTGAAGGGACTTGGGTTACTGCAAGTGCTCATATTATCACTGCCGTGATTGGGTCTGGGGTGTTATCCCTTGCATGGGCTATTGCCCAGTTAGGTTGGGTGGCTGGACCAGCAATTCTCATGGCGTTCTCCTTCATCACCTACTTCACCTCCACCCTTCTTGCTGATTGCTACAGGGCTCCTGATCCTGTCCATGGAAAGAGAAACTACACCTACATGGATGTTGTTAGAGCCTATTTAGGTAATCATATCAGCACTTAATTCTCACACTAATACTTACTATAATAAGTGATTGTTTCCTAATCACCATGTTTCATTATTTTTACTCTTATCTCTTTAACCTGTTAATAGTTTCATAAAACTCGGTTTTGTGCCTATTAAGTACCCGTTAAAGATTATTTACTTTATCATTTTATAAATATAACTTTAACTTATGTCGTTAAACACTGTTAAACACTGATATTTTTCTTTAAAGAGAAATTACTTTCCATGTAGAAATATTCAATTCAATCCCAAAATCCAACTGGGATTTTGTCAGGATGATTAGTGAAAAATCAAATTCAATGGCTTTCTTTTTCAGGAGGAAGAAAAGTCCAGCTCTGTGGATTGGCTCAGTATTCAAACCTTCTTGGAGTAACCATTGGATACACTATTACAGCGTCAATTAGTATGGTGTAAGTTACTATCTATAGTCGACAGAAGAGATCTTTGAAACTTTGAAGTTTGAAATTCTCCTACTTATTAAAACAATCCTATTTTTTTTTGGGATTAAAGCATTGAAAATAATTTATAGTGACAATGATTTTATTGATTGTTGTTTTGTTGTCAGGAGTATTTAATAAATTTTCCCTTTGTAATCAGGGCGGTCAAAAGGTCAAATTGCTTCCACAAGCATGGCCATCACGTGGAGTGCGAAACATCAAACTACCCTTTCATGGTCATCTTTGCTTGCATCCAGATCGTTCTCAGCCAAATCCCAAACTTCCACAAGCTTTCATGGCTTTCAATCCTTGCAGCCATCATGTCTTTCGCTTATTCTTCCATTGGCCTTGGACTCTCCATTGCCAAAGTTGCAGGTAAAAACAAGAAAAAAAAAAGGAAAACAGGCAGAAAAGCTCGCATTTGCACATAAAATAACAAAAAACAAACAAATCATTCATTCATTAATTAATTAACGTCATTTCTGTTTCTATTTACACTTGATTGCGTGGCTTGAATTTCATCTATATCTAACTCTTCCATGTGAATTAAACATCAAGGTGGGGAACATGTAAGGACAACCTTAACTGGAGTGACAGTTGGGGTGGACGTGACAGGAGCTGAAAAGGTTTGGAGGACATTCCAAGCTATCGGAGACATTGCCTTTGCCTACGCTTACTCCACCGTCCTCATTGAGATTCAGGCAAGTATATATATATATATATATATATATATATATATATATGTAGGTGGCATTATTAGAGCATTTTTTTTCTTGTTACTATTATATCATAGGTATAAACATAAAAAAATAAAAAAAATCGAGTAGAACTATACTGGAACATGATCATGTGATGAATGCATGGAAGTTGAAATGTGTGCCTGATTTAATGTCGGCATGAAATAGTTGTAGTTCAAAAAAAATTCTAGGCGAGTTGTCTCTGATAATTTCCTGATTCTGACATATAAGCAAAAACCCTTTGTTAGGTACTTTGATTTAGATCTATTAATCATTTCTAGTCAAGAACGTAACACGTGAAATTATACGTGTAAGAATCTTAAAAGGAAATATAATAAACAACTAAAAGAAAAAGGAAACTCGAAACTTCCTCTCGGTGGCGGTCCTAAGGGGCCAGTACCAATTAGAAGAAGCCAAGTTGCATTTTTTCAGCTTGAATTTTCAGAGATGAGGGCTTGGAGATATTATTATTATATTCTTTTGGTAAAAAAATTGAACTTGGGATACAAATTTATCATTTTATTAATAAATCAGAGAAGTTTGAGAATAACAGTTCTTTTGGGGGTTTTTTTTAAGTATGATTGGGAATTTTTCTTAAATTCTTGTAAATAAATCGAACTCAAACCTATATAAAAAGAACTGTTTTTGTATGGGTTTTAATTTTGGTCAGTGTAGGAGTAGGATGACGAGTTAAAAGATTCCGATGGACCATAAATCTGATGGACCATAAACTTTCAGAATTAGGACCACTGATTCTATTGGCTTTTTGTCAAAAAGAAAGAAGTGAAAGCTCAATTTGTAATTTTGCTATTTCCATCTTTCTTCGTCCACCATCCCTTTTTTTTTTTTTCTTATGTGTCATCAATTATCATGAACCCATTAGCAACGAATCTTGACGTCGAATCTAGTTGAGTTTCAAGTGTTCTGTCCTATCTCAAAAAGAAAAAATCGCTTTTCAAAGTGCCGCCTCTCGAGTCGTCGCAATAGATAATTAACACATGCCTTATCTAAAATGGTGAAAAAGGGGACAAATACGGAGCATTTTGGAACTTTAAACCTAGAAAATTAATGTTTTTTTTTTTTAATGATTTCAGGATACGGTTAAATCGAGCCCACCGGAGAACAAATCTATGAAGAGAGCAACTAGCGTTGGTGTCTCGACAACCACTTTATTTTACATGCTTTGCGGCGTTGTTGGTTACGCAGCTTTTGGCAACGATGCACCGGGAAATTTCCTGACAGGGTTCGGTTTTTATGAACCCTTTTGGTTGATTGACTTTGCCAACGTCTGCATTGCGGTCCATCTTATTGGTGCATACCAGGTAAAAAAAACGAAAATCCTGAGACCAATATATACATTAGCAATGAAACAAGTTCAGTTCCATTGACGAGGACCGTGGTTTTAACACGATTGACATACTTCCAGGTTTTTGCCCAACCATTATTTGGATTCGTCGAGAGTTGGTGTTTCAGACATTATCCTGATAACAAGTTCATTACATGTGAACATGCCGTTGATATTCCATTCTACGGTGTTTACTATCTCAACTTCTTCAGGTTGGTATGGAGGACAGTGTACGTTATAGTGACAGCCGTGATAGCCATGATATTCCCTTTCTTCAATGATTTCTTGGGTCTTATCGGAGCCGGTTCGTTTTGGCCATTAACAGTTTACTTTCCCATTGAGATGCACATTGCACAAACGAAACTGCCCAAGTACTCATTCAGGTGGATATGGCTGAAAATACTCAGCTGGGTTTGCTTGATAGTGTCACTCATTGCTGCTGCTGGGTCTGTTCAAGGACTGATTCAAAGCCTCAAGACATACAAACCGTTTCAGACCCAGGATTAATCCTTGCCTAAAGCTTAGTTCTTTGAAATATGTTACATTGTTCAATAAGAAAGAATTTCTGGAAACTGTAATGTATTCCCTTTTGTTCTGCACTCCGAATGCAAATCTGCTTGCCGTGTGTTGCCTTCTGAAAGAGGACGTTAAGACAATTTCTGCTAGTGATAGAAAAAGCAGATTTAAATCAACATCCAAAAACTAAGTAGTTTTTAATCGGGTTGTATGCAATATGCAACAACGTCATGTACTAAAAATAACTATCATTTTTGGTTGAACTGTGGTTTGAGAATAGAGAAAGGGTTTAGATGATGAGATTTGAATTGGAAATTTACTGGATGCTATTTTGACTAAGCTTGAATTCTAATTTCTAAAGATAAATATTTTGACTACCACATTATGAATATGCCAACAGCAAATGCCACATGTTTTAATAAGTCATGAAAATATTTTTGAAAACACAAATTAAACACAACACGATAGCATCCCATTAACAAGAGTTGCACACATCATTGCCATGTCATCAACACGTATGTGATGATCAAGGAAAAGCTGATTGTACCATGTCAAAATGGAATCAACCTCTTATAGATACAAATGAATTAGCCATGTGCTTGCTACAGCAGTATCATTGGCAAACAGCACCATCAGAAGTAGTATAATTGTAAGCATTTATCGTGGTAAAAATCGAAATGCCAAATATTTACTAATCTCTACTTTATATATAGCTATCAATTACCTCAATCATGCGAAATTAAAAAACAACATAACAAGCGACGATACTTGATGATGTGCGAGAATGTTACTAAAAAGTACTTATGAATTCACGGTCTATTGAGCATGTTTATGTAAATCAAAGACCGGTTCCTTTCTTCTCGACTGTCAAAGAACGAAGTCCAAACTAACTGATCACTAGTGAAATTCCTCATGCGAGATTGAAGAGGAATGCTTTACATGAGTGACTAATCATTCCCTAGCCAATTTCAAATAAGTTTCAGCAATACTCACAAAACTGCTTAGTTAGATTCTATGCAACGTGCAACCAGGATAATCTTCAGATGATGTGCTGAGTTTTAGCAGCAGAACAAGGAGCCTACATCAAATCAGTTCCTTCGAACACCTTGAAAGAATAATTAGAAAAATCAGCAATAAAACAACTCGTAAAACAAACGATTGAGAGTAGAAATTGTAGCCAGCATCAAATATGACCAGTTTCAATGGCCAAATAAAAAAAGTTACACGGATGATTACCTTATTAATAGTTCACGCAGATTCAGTCTCACTCATCACAAATGCCTGTATTAAAGACTGGGCCGCATGCGTTTGTTCTGGTGTTCCAGATATTGTAATTGCGGTTTCAGTTGCCGCAGGCTTGGGTTCATTAATTGTAATTTTTGCATCAGAAATCTGCAACAGTGAATTTTATTTTTTTAATTTCACAAAGATATTGTTTAATATAGTTATCATTTGGAGTAATGCATAAAAGATTAATATTATTAGGGAGTTATCCTGTAAATATAAGTGAAGAAACAATCAGTTATAACATCCAATGAAAAGAGACCTAGGCCTCCTTCCTCCAATTTCCGTATGCTGACGAGAGTGTAAATAAACACAATTAATCAATTACAGATCTCGTGTGCCAGAGTTAACTGAGCTCCTATTCTTTTATTTAAGGTAGTGAGTCTAAATACAGATTCATTAACATACCTGACGAATCTGTTTTAAACATGCACCATCTTCTCCATAAATTACAGGAACAAGGGAACGAGGAACAACAACTTCAACGGTGGTGCTTGTGATAATAGCTGGTTGGCTTCCTCTACATATCCACAGATTAAAGTAAACAACAAAACAACTGAGTTGTTGCCATTGGAAGAAAACTTGTAAACTAATAAATTACCAACAGCCAAATTTCAATCCATTTACCCTCCAAAACCAGAAATTCTTCGATGCGGAGGTCCAGAAAAATCTGGCATGCCTAAAAATCCCTACAAACAAAAAAAAAAAAAAAAAAGGGAAACACAATAAATTCACATCTGAAATAAAATTGTCCCATAATTTGTTTTTGTCTATCAGCCTTTCCCCTTTCAATTTTTAAAGCAGTCGCCAACATTTTTTCATATAATATGGATAGGCAGATAAAAAGAAGTAAACCACAACTACATGCTGCAAAATCTCATAGCAACTTGAAAAAACAGAAGAGAGGCCCATTTTGCTTAGCTATATAGTGCATAAAGAAAAAATTTGCCCTGCTACTCAATAATATCACCCCAATACCTGAGGGCCCCATGGTTTCCTTTCAGATATATGAGGAGGCATGCCTGGTCGGTGAATATTGCGCATAAAAGGAGGATCATGGGGATGAAAACCACCATGTGGAGGTGGACCACCAAAAGCATCAAAAGGGTGAAAAGGGCCTGGAGGTGAAAATTCCCTCCTTCCCATAAACGAAGGGAATGGGGGTCCTTGATCCAAGAAAGCAGGATTTGAAGGATGGTTAATAGAAGGAAATGCATCACGAAAGAAATGATGTCGCAGCCTGGTTGTTATTTGCAAAAGAGCATCTCGAACAGTTTCATGATCTCCGTTAATCTACAATAACAAAAGAAAGAATCAAAGAGAGTAAGAATGCTAATAACACCAAAATTTCCAAATTTTTAAATCTGAAAAGAAACACAGAGGCAAACCTGAACAACTTCTTCCCCTTCCAAAGCACACTTTGGAACCTGATCCTTCCCTAATATACGAATATGAGCCCCAGATGACTTCCTCATTTCAGCTATGATGGCACCACCCTTGCCAAGGAGACAACCAATTTGATTCGATGATACAAGAAGCCTGACCATCATAGTCTTGTCCTTGCTATCAGGTATAGCCCTATGTATCCTGCTAAGCACACGGAGAACTGCATCTTGTGCAGCTGATATCCTATCATCTGGGTGCTGAATTTATTAATTTATCATCAGTCCCATCAAAAACTACAATACTAATAGCTTGAACACTCAAGCAATAGAATAAAAAATTTCAAAATCTATTCATATTTAAACAAACCCAGAGAGCAAATCATACCGCTGGACCAGATATGATAATTACGCGGTCCTCACAATCAGGAATAGCTTCAACAACTTTGATCTCACAGCCTGTCTCTTGCTTAAGAGCCTTAATTATGGCTCCACCCTTTCCAATCACACCACCTACTCTTTCATCATGACACAATAACCGGAATGTTAGCATTTCCACAGGAGGCATCATTCTGCCAGGAAAATGTGGGGGAAGAGGTGAATGAATATCAACATCCCGAGGTCCTGCACCAAAGGATGCTCCTTGAGAACTTAAAGAATGGTTTGGTTGTGGGTGGACTTCAGGCCTAGGACCAAAAGAATGGGAAGACTGTCCAGTTGTGTTGAGAGGGAAAGAGTCATAATCTCGAGGTGGATTTTCTATTAACTGTTGAGAAACTGATTGTAGAGCTTTCCTAACTGCATCAAGCTCCCCCGTAATCTGCAGCAAAACCATGGAGTATAAAGTCCAAATAAAAGTCCATCGACAGTTATGATAACTAACTTGCAAATTGAATTATATCATAAAAACTTTTAAGTAGCAACCATAATAAAGTTCAAGTCTCAAATAAATTGTTCACAAAACAAAACAGGATATTAAGCCAAACATTCACTTTAAGTTACATGCATCAGACTATGTGACACATTTGTAATTAATAACGGCAATATAGAATAGAACCTAAGGTACCTGAACTAGTTCATCAGAAGCTGAAGCACACACAGGAAGTTTGTCCCTGGGAAGAATTCGAATCTGTGCCCCACTCTCAGCAGACATTTGCTTAATTACGCTGCCACCTTTACCAAAAAGGCAGCCAACTTGACTGGAAAGAACAAGCAACCTTAAAACCATCGTGAAAGACTTAACAGTTTCCTCGTCAACTCCATCTGAATCTCGCTCTGCTTCAACTATTCTTTCAAAAACAAGTAACAACGCCTTCTGCAAACTGGATGTTTCATTTACAGATTTTAAGCCTTTCACAGGATCCAAAACCTTATCATCATTGTTTTCATCATTTTCCTTTTCCTCATCACTCTGCTTGGCTGCATTAGCCTCTTCACCACCATCCCCCTTTCCCTGCATGGTACTAACTTCAGTCTCCTTATCAGAAGATTCAGAACCCATAACTGCAACTACTCTCTCATCACAACCAGGGACTGCCTCCTCAATTTTCACAATTGCACCAGTTTCTTGTAGAATTTGTGATATTATGGTGCCATCTTTGCCAATGACACTAACAGTTTTAGCTGCAGGACATAGTACACGGAAAACAATACCACCAGACAAATGTTTAGATTGGCCTGACTTTTGCAGTTTTCTCTTTCCATTTGGCTCGGAAGGGCTCCTATCATGTGGTCTCTTAGAAGGTGTCAATGGAGCAGACATGGTTGAGGAGTTAATTCAAACACCTGTTTCATTCAAAAGCAAATAAGAATTCCATAAAACAAAATTTGAACATATAAAGAAAAGATGACCAAAGTTACAAAATCATCAATGTCTAGAATATCTCAAATTCATCAATTCCTTATTTTAGGTCCACAAGGGCATTTGACAGAAGGAAAAACGGAAAAATAACATGACAAGAAAAGGCCACAAATCTGTTTCCTTTTCCCATTTCTTGACTAAATGGTAATAACATCGTCTAATTCCACAAATTAGACTGCTTGTAATTACAGTGCCCTTAAACACTTAAAAAAAAAAAAATCAAAATATGTATAAAAGGAAAATGTCAATTTATGTTAACCAGCAGCAATCTCCAAACATTTCAACGTAATGAAATGCAATCAAACATTCATAATCTTAACTGCCCAACTTTAAGGCACCAAAAAATATATATATAATAATAAAACTTCCAAAATAGTTGCCCGTAATGTAGCTAAAGACCAAGATGTAAACACAATTGTCACTTCTAATTTGAGAATGCAACCTATCATGTGCAATAGTATGCTTTCTCATGTAGCTCAACTATCTTTCTTCAACACTGCATCATTTTTTTTTTTTTCTAATGCTAAGGACCAAACTAGGTGACATTGTTTAGTATATAGGTAAATGTTTTAAGCTAACAAGTATAAGCTAGAAGACTCAAGTCTTGAGAACTAGGATCACTCCCATTTTGACCCCTTACTATTACCCATTCTCTTAAAACTCATATTACATGTAAATTAGTATGAATCTCGAACACCCAACATCAATGGTAAAGAAAAAATCATAGATTTCAAATCTAATCCATGAATTATTCCTAGTCTCACACGTCCTTAAAGCTCTACATTCTAGGGCTAAATAATAACTCCAGTAAAGTTGAGAAGCTTTAAATAACTGGAAATTCAAGTTTTTGGGGCACTTTAACACTTGATTAAAAACTTAAAATTCATGTATCTCTCATTCAAAGTTTAGAATAAAGAATCAAGCCTTAACAATTAATTCATATTAACAATAAACATTTTAAAAAAATGAGAGTATTAAGTAATTGAAGAGCGATAAGGACTCACCGTTTTATCCGGGAAATTCAAGAAGCAAAACCCAAAAAGAGAAATTAATTTACTGACACCTTCGGGCGACAACGAGGGTTGAGAATAAAAGAGATTTGAAACAAAGAGTTTGCTGGAATCTTAGGACTAGGTTTCTATTGTACTGTAGTGTTTTGTGACGTTTCGATGAACCTGTTCGGGTGGGTTATTCCAGTTCGGGTTATGGGCCTTCACAGTATTTTTTCAATCAAAAGATGCGACCGGCTTAATCAACCCAACCTAGCCCATGTCATTGAATGTTATTGGATTAGGCAATCGATGTGTCCATTTTCTTGCCAGTTTTGTCCCACTGCCCAATGGACCCCTTTTTTCCACCAAGTAAATACTTGTTTTGAACATTGAACCGAAGCCATTGCTATAACTTATTAAAAAACAATAAATAAATAAATAACGAGAGAATATTTTAAGAGTTCATTTTTTATAAAATTAGAGTGAAGATAAACAAAATACTATACAAACAAAAAAAAATTTACCGATATTATTTAGATTCGAGAAAAACAAATATGCTGTGGACAAATATATATTTAATTGTTAAAAAAAATATATTAATATATTTAAAATATCTATCATTTATTTATGTTCGAACATATATAAAATATCTAACAAATTTTTTGACATCGACAATGGGAAAAATATATATAATGAGTAAAGTCTGGAATTGAACGAATAAAGTTTAGAATTGAACTTTTAACTAAATTTGAGAGCTTCAATAATGGACCGACCTACTGTTAGAAACATTGTTAGAAGATCTTTTGATTATACATTGTCAACATTGTGGTCCGAAATTTTTGTTGTGAAGAAATTTTGCAATTTCCAGCCTCTGACAGTGCCTCTTGACCCTCGATATCTCAATGTGTGGGCAATATCTTCATTATTACCGAACCTTTATTTTCCCGACAAAAGAATTTAAGTGGAACACCGGCACTGTGGTGCACTAAATTTAAAGACAACCGACCCCATGCCTCGATTGCTTGAAAATCATTAAAACCAAGGGTCGGTTAACAGATATGTCTATAGATATCTTTTAACCACTAATTTATTTAAAAAATTTTCACATTAAATTAATTATTTTTATAAAATTTAAAATATAATAATATAATAATTATATTTTTTTATATTATAAAAATTTTAACATATGTTTATATTTACTCCAAAAAAAAAAAACCACTACCAATATCCACAATCAATCAGTTGTCCTTTTTTTATGACTTCTGCTGTAAGTAATAGTCTTTGATATGTTTCTTTTTGCTTTTGTCTTTCTGCCTCAGCACGTTTTAATTATTTATCTTGATCTCCTCAGCGATCCGAATATTTATATTATATATATGTTTTAAAATATTATATATTTATAAAAATTTTGATATTTTTAAATTTTATGTTATATAAATTAAATATATTATTATTTTATATTATATTAATTTTTAAATTATGTTATATTTTTAATTATTTTGTTAATGTTATATTGTTTATGTTCAAAATTATATGAATTTGTTATGATCCTCTAAGCACAGTCCTTCAAGCGTGATTATATGAATTTGTTATGATCCTCTAAGCACAGTCCTTCAAGCGTGATTATTGTTACAATTCATTTGGATCGTACATTAAACAACAACAAAAAAAAAAAAAGAAGCTTTCTTTGTGAACGTATATGAATTTAGACTCTTCTGTCTCAATAATTAATTTTTGAGATGCGATTCTGAAAAAATCCGTACAAAAATTGTCTTCTCATTTCTCACAAGCAGAATGAAAATTGCTTGTATTCTGTTTAGATGTAACTCCTGAATTTTTACACTCTTTTAAATGTTAATAATAATTCATTTAAATTTTAATAATAAAATGATAAAACATTAATCAAGAAGTAGAATAAAATAATCTTATTGAAGCGTAATAATTATACGTCAGTAATACATTGTATGTTTTATAATAGATTCCATTCTTCTACTTCTTTTAAAAAATCGATGACTGTTAATAACTATTACCTTGACACTAAAAAAAGTTCGACCCATATCATGTAGGAGAATTTTTGGCTTGGACATCATAGATCAAATCATGGACCCTTTGGAGATTGATGATTGATTATGATTATTGGCATTGGACGCCTGGAAAGTTGGAGATGCGCCCTCGTTTTTGGCTCCATCGAGAATTACTGTAGGGGTTGAAAATTATTTGCAAAGCCATACTCATTTCACCTATTTCAGAAAACTTGATCTTTGCTGCCAATTATTCTTTGAGCAATGGCAAGTATTATTGAAATTTGTGGTTATATTCCCTCGTCTTCTAGTTAGTAGGTGTGATCTCTTCAAAAGATAAGTATCAA
>JAQSVH010000011.1:934475-945905 GCA_029448705.1 Adansonia digitata | reverse complement strand
GACGGTTGATGAATTGGTTCTGTTTGCTATATTGCGACAGATATATAGTCTCACTGTTATCAATTTTTGTTTAGTAGTCACTATAAACTACAAGGAGACATTAACTTATCTTAAATCATAGTTATTTCTTTATGTCACACCCATGAATGAAAAAAATATTTAAGTAAAAAAATAGTGTATATTCTGGCAGTTTTTTTTAATGGAATGATAGTTTTCTAAGGAGTGATTTATATATATATATATATATATATTAAGATAATAATAGTTGTTTTTTAAGCGGAAATATTTTCAAGAGAGTTATAAGTTTTTTTTATAAATCTATTATATAACAAATTAAAAAACATAAATACTCTCGTAATGTTATTATTTAATTTATAAAATATTTGGTATTGCTGCTTATATATAGATAAATATATAAGAATTTTATTGTAGAAAAATTATCTTGAATTTTAAAAATGAGATTAATACATAATAAATATATTTGGAATATATAAAAAAATTTATTAAAAAGTAAAATATGTGGTAATCTAGTAACTTTATTCAAGAAATTAAAAAGTTTACTGTTATTACTAGTACATGAAATTTGAATTTTTTATTACAATTATTTATCTATGCTAAAAATAAAGCTTCTTATTGCTTAAAGGTAGCAATTTAGTTAAAAAAATTATCAAAGCATATTTAAATAAATTATAATAATTAAGAGATGTTAATATTTTTTTAATTTTTAAAAATTTATAAAATTATCTATTTTTATTTTGAAAATTTAATTAAAATATACATATTTAATATAAAAAATAGCTATTTTACTAAAAAATTCGTCCACATAATAGATATGCAAATTCTAATAAATTATATGTAAAAAATTTCATATGATTAAAAAAAAAATTTCCTGAGGGAGCTTTTAGAAATTCTCATATTAAATGGATGCAAAGCCTACAGTTAGTCTCATGTTGACCAACTTTTCTTCCAAAAAATTCTATACCAACGATGATCACATTAACTAAAATTATTACTACTTCAATTAAATATTATAATATAATTATAATTATAGAAAAAAAATCCAAAAAGTCTGATTGACGTTCTCTTAATTGAGTAAATAGTTCCTCCCCCCCCCCCCCAAAAAAAAATCCTCCCAAAATATAAAGCCAATAGAAGGGAGGAAAGGGATGTCAAGGGCAATTAAAATATTTATAGTGAAAAAATTGAAGGAAAGGAAAATTGTACAATCCAATTGCCTTTTATTATCAAGGCCTCCTTTG
This sequence comes from Adansonia digitata, assembly GCA_029448705.1. Classification (NCBI taxonomy): domain Eukaryota; kingdom Viridiplantae; phylum Streptophyta; class Magnoliopsida; order Malvales; family Malvaceae; genus Adansonia; species Adansonia digitata. The sequence continues at coordinate 944,646 of JAQSVH010000011.1, read as the reverse complement.
CTAGCTTTGCCTTTATTAATTTTTCAAATATTTAATTTTCTTTCCAGCAAAGAACGTCTTGTCAACCAACCCAAAGCCACGAAGTCGGTTTGCCGGGTTCCAGATTAAGCTTTACCAGTTCTCTCCTGTTCTACTTCACAGTTCAACCTTTGTTAGTTTATCTCGTGTTTTTTTTTTTCTTTCCGGATTTATTCTTCATTTCTTGGTACCACTTTATTGATCTTCTCTTTAACATGTCCAAGTCTTGTTTCAATTTCACTTCACGATCCCTTGACATGAAACTGCAAAGAATTTCACTAGTTTCCCGTTAATCCAAAGTTGAAAGTCTACTTCGATTTGATATGAAATATGGAAAACTTTTTGCATCAGTAGGTGTCTAGTTATAGTCTTTAGGGTTTCTATTCTCTTGCACCACTTCTTCCTTTAGGGTTTTTACGTTTTCTTTTTCTTTGCTTTCTAGCTAGAGAATTTTATTTTGCTTGTTTGGCTCAGCTTGATTTGTTGAAAAAAGGAAAAAAAATTAATGGAAGAATACAATCAGATAAACGAGAATAGTACACCTAGGGGAAATTTCTTGTATGCATCTCCAGTTCTTCCACCAAATTCTTCTCCGTATGGGAGAGCAAGTAGCGGCTCGAACGTGAGTAATCAGCAGACCCAGATACCTTTAACCTCTTTTCATCTTCAATCAAGTGAGCGCTACCAATCTGAGGCAAACCCAATCGTGAAAACTGAAGCTAGCACCTCGCAACATGGCCAAAAATTTCACTACCCTTTGTTTAGAGTACATCAAGGAATTCATCACCAACAAGAAGGGAACGAAAGCCCCAGTGAAATAGATGCTATCAAAGCCAAGATCATTGCTCATCCTCAGTACTCTAACCTCCTGGAAGCTTACATGGATTGCCAAAAGGTAAGTCACCCAACGAAGTGTATTTGATGAAAGACAAAAACTTCCGTCAAACTCAAGAGAAATCGATTAATTTAGTGACCCTGTCTCTCTCTTCTCAATCTTTCATGCTATTTTTATGTAGGTAGGAGCTCCGCCCGAGGTAGTAGCACGGCTAGCAGCTGTTCGACAAGAGTTTGAGACTAGGCAGCGATCTTCAGTGACATCAAGAGACAACTCAAAGGACCCGGAACTTGATCAGTTTATGGTGATTTTGTTTCTCTTTTAACCCTACTCTAAAATTTTGGTCCTGTGTTTCTCATGAACCTTCTTCTCTTTGGTTTCTAATCACTTTTGGGGGTTTAATGACGACTCCTTGTTCCGTTCAGTATTTTTTTCTCTGACTCTAAAATTGTGGATCCAAAAACCCAGGAAGCTTACTATGATATGTTGGTGAAGTATCGAGAGGAACTAACGAGGCCCATACAAGAAGCATGGGATTTCATGCGGAGGATCGAAGCTCAACTAAACATGCTCGGCAATGGTCCCGTGCGGATCTTTAATTCTGGTACTTTTTTTTTCTTTTCTTTCCATTTTCAGCATGCTTTTGTATATATTGCAACCGCACTTCATGAAAATGATGATGCTCTTGGCGCACTTCTTTCCTTTGCCTAACGCCTAGCTGGAAATTATGTCGACGTTTGCACTTTGCAGAGATAGGATTAACTATGCCGTTTTGTAATGTCACCGTAAAAACCTGATAGTCTGATTTGCTTGGCCTCCTTTGGAAATTGTAGACCTGAGCCTATATCTCTCTCATTCATTCATTTGCCATTGATTCTCCTCTTTCCCAGTAAATTTTTTTTTAAATGATAACTTTGACCCAATTCACGTCTTCCAATAATGAAGAAAAAAAAACCACAAAATATTGATCCATGTAAACGGAGAAGAAGACCCAACAGTGAAGATAATAGCTGCGGTACTATGTATATGTATAATTTATTGAGCTTGGCAAAACCCTAGCTAATCACGAATGTATAATTTATGTACTGTGTATATGTATAAATTGTTTGCGATGTCCTAACAATTCTATCTGTATTTGAAATTAACAAAGACAAAATGCACTTGGGCTTATGCTATTGCTGGTTATAAACATAAAAATCACACGTTGGGGCTTTACTCAAATGGGGGTTTACCTTTTCAACGATGTCTGACAAAGCCTTTCCTTATTATTTTAGGGTTTGTTTTGCCTTCCTTCCCGAAACTGGATACCGTATTCTATTTAGTTCTCCTAAATCTGATTCTTATTTCTGTGGGTTTTTGTACTTAAACATATACCTGGAGTGATGAACGGTATCTTTATTGCCGTCTTTTCCCGAGTTCTTCTTCTTTTAAAACAATAGTTTGCCTAGTATTTTTTTTTCCGAGAAAACGAAATTTATAATAGGAAAATTGGAAAAACATAGGATGCTGTTCGAGTCAGTGCTACCCATGTATCCTGTACGGAATTGGCAGAAAATATTGTATTTCTGTATTGGTTTCCTTTCTTCGTTTTGGACTTTGTCAGAGTCTCTTTTTTTTCCTTTTTTTTTTTGGGTAAGTTTTTAAGCTGTCCAAACTGTGTAGATGGAATATGTACTAAACCAGCTTCGTTAGTAGTTTCTGGGGTGAAACTTAAGTAGAATTTTCCTTTTAGCTTTTGTTTGGGGAAGTGTGGGAGGATTCTGATTTCTGGGGAAGCATACCCAAGCCATTTTAAGCATATGTTTCACTCGAAAGCTTCAAAGCAACTGATTTTGGTGAGAGAAAATCCCACTGATGATGGCGCACAAGAGGTCTCCATTTATGGTAAAATTCGTCAATGAACTATGATTATATGCTTAAGTATTGGCAGTTGCCCGAGGATTGTTTTTTAATTGTTGATCATTAAATATGCTTATGAATTTGTGCCGAATTTGGATGGATATCCTTGCTTTTAGCCCTGGTTAATTGCTATTAATTTATGGCCTTTCTGTCATACATTCCCAATGCATATTTTCTTCGCTAATACAATATTATTTGTGCTGCATTTGAATGGATAAGGGCCTTGTTTTATATCTGGATGTTCATGGTCGTTCTGCCATACATTTCAAGTACATATGTTTCTGGCTAATCTTTATCATGAAAATTGCAAATCTTTCGGTAAGTTAGACCTTTGCCTAGTAGAAATTGTCGACTCGTTGTTGGCCTACCTTGAGTAACCTGAAAATATTAAAACCTTGAATGCACCACGGACTGGAAATCGCTGTCAAATTCTCAAATATCTGCAAGATAGATTTCAGCCTCTTGACACCCTTGATTTTGAGAATTTGAGTTTGGATGCGGATGATGTTATTAAAACTTATATGGTTTTGAGCAAGTTATATATGAAGTCGGTAGAGCAAAGATGTTTATGAATCTTTGCAAATATCATTCAGCAGCATAAATGATTCATTTTGATTCACGTTGAGAGCATTAACAGCTAATGCGCTATACTTCTTCAATCATCAGCATCCTGCTTTCTAATTATTTTAGTGATTCCATGTCTTCATGCTATAGAATTTAGAAATTTGATGCAAATACTATCTTTATGTGTCCATCTGAATGGAAAAGGCATAGATTTAATGCTTTACTGCCACGATCATATTATTATAATTTATCATTTTTATTTTTCTATATAGGACCCTCCTGCATTCTTATTAAATCAGTCATAAGTTTTCTCTTTTATCTAAGGTGAAGATGTAAAAGGAAGGTTGCCTATTCCCACTAAAGCAATTAGAATGGTGTGTTATTCTACTTATAAGGCCGTAAAGAAGGTGGAATGACTAGTTGAGTGGTTCCTTCATTTTTGCTGCCTCTTGATGCGGATGACCCAAGTTCTGGCTTAAGCCATTCGATTATAAATCACTAAATTTATTTGATTTTTGTTGGTTTACTTTTCTTTTGCTAATGGGAACATCAATGCATGCTTACAATGTTGGATTACCTTGTAATCTTCAAGAATGTGGCAGCCTTGGAGGAAAGTTGTGAGTTGGTTAATTCAATATGGTCTAGCTCTTTCTCTTAACACCACTCATAAACCTTCCTCTCTTTCGTCTCTTAGCCAATATCAGATGGTTCTTTTATTAAGTTCACTTTTATAACTCTCTTGGACGCAGTTTCACCTAACACTATGAGTTTAGCGTGTTATAATCTTATTTGTTCAACTTTCGCTAAATTGAATAGGCACTGCATTCATTCTCCTTTAAATTCTTTCCGCTATCCTATGGTCCGTATAACTTATCTATTTGTGGCTCCTGACGTTTGTGTAAATTGAGCAAATGTTGATTTACGTGTTCCATCTCTGTAGTTGCTGTCTTTGCCTGAAGGGCTGTTTGAATTGGTCACTATCCTTATCCAAAAGATCGAGGAAAATGAAGTAAAAGTAACCATGAATTATTAACTGGTGGAATTTAGTGAGAGTAATAGTTTGACTTCTTTGTTCAAATTTGAAGGATGAAGACAAGTTGATTTGGGTTTGAATTTTCATTTGCTTTCTTAAATATTATATTTCAAAAGTATATATATGCACTGATTATGTGAATACAATGATGCTTGTGAAGAAAGTTATAATTGACACAGAACATTGTTGTGAAAATTCTGAGCACAGCATATTTGGTCTATCAACTGCCTTTTTTCAAGTCGGTGAACTTACCTATTAAAGATTGAACAGATGAGAAGTGTGAAGGTGCTGGTTCATCTGACGAGGATCAAGACAATAGTGGTGGGGAAACCGAACTACCTGAAATTGATCCACGTGCTGAAGATCGAGAACTGAAGAACCACTTACTGAGAAAATATAGTGGTTACTTGAGTAGTCTCAAGCAAGAACTCTCCAAGAAGAAGAAGAAAGGGAAACTACCCAAAGAAGCTAGACAGAAATTGCTTAGTTGGTGGGAGTTACACTACAAATGGCCATACCCTTCAGTATGCATCTGTTTATCCTCTTTAAGCTAAATTCTAGTCTCTTTACTGCTTGCTATAAGTTGTTATTCTACTAGAATTACCACTTGCTTCACAATGCTATTCCTACAGGAGACAGAGAAGGTGGCCTTGGCTGAATCAACTGGTTTAGACCAGAAACAAATCAATAATTGGTTCATAAATCAAAGGAAGCGTCACTGGAAACCTTCTGAAGACATGCAATTCATGGTGATGGATGGTCTGCATCCACAGAATGCAGCTCTATATATGGATGGTCACTACATGGGTGATGGTCCTTACTGTTTGGGGCCATGAATGCGTGCAGTACAGCATGTAGATTACCTGCACCAGCAGGAATATATTTATGCATATCTGTGAGTGTTTGTTTAGTTACATTGCAGTCATAGTATATGATATCTACTAGTCTTCCAATGTTTTCCTTTCTTTTAATAGAAGCGATCCCCACGAACATAATCTTAGCATCTTTGAATAACAAACATCCTTATAATTTTGTGCATGCCTACTCATTGGTGATGATCATTGAGGATGGGGATTTTAGTCTTCGTCATTTTGCCAGTTGCACGGGTTCAGGATGTTTGCATTTGTTTCTTGTGTTAGAAGGTATTCTGATGCGCGTTGTAACTTTATTGCCGTCTGAAAGTGAAGGGTATTTAAGGAGCTACTGCTGCAAGAGAGATGTAATCGTGTAATCTAATATTACACGTCTGTAAGGGGCAGTACCAGCTGTTTTAAGTGTATATAGGGAGAAAGCTAGTACGTATCAGTTAATGAAGTTGTAATACTTTGAGATCTTCTATCCTGAATATTCAGTTCATGTAGCTTGGCCATCTTGAATCATTGATATCTTAGAACTTAAAACTTGATGGATGGTTATGATCTTTGGTGACTGGAAGTGTATATATACTTTTATGTATGGTCTTTCGTTCTCCCCTTTTTTCCATGTATATATATATATATATATATACACACACACACGCACACACACATATGTATATCTAAAGCCCGTTGCAGTGTGCCTTTTTTACTCTACTCTCTTCCCATCATAGCCTGCGGTGGCATTAGATATATATGTTATATTTATATATTTTATTTTATCATAATTATCTTTAAGTTTGATAAGTTTATATATTTTATTTTATCATAATCATTTTTAAGTTTGGTAAGTTTATAATTTGTATTATATAGATATTGCTAATATATTCACGATTTTATGAAATATCTCATAATCGTGAATATGTTTGTGGATATATATATTTTTATAATTTTTGTATCATGTTTTTTTTTAATTTTTTTGTCTTATATTTTTGTAATTATATCAAATATTGTGAACTTTAGGTGGCATTTTTGAAATTGAAAAGAGTTTCAACTTTCAAGTATGGTAGTTGCTAATGGTGCTTGTAGAATTGATCACTGTTTGTTTCGAAGTATATGATTTGATGGTAATCGTGGCAACAAGTTGGTAATGGGCTAATGAGGTGAGTCGTCTAGTCAGTGTAAAATAATATCGATTTTAGAGTTCCATTAGATGGATGATGAGTCAAGGCACGGACTTTCTCTAAAGCAGATGCTCGGCGTGCCCTGCTGCGGTTGTCCTCCGTCTCTTCTCTTCATATGGGAGGGGATGACCCAATAGTGAAGTACTGACCAACTGCTCCAGAAACGCTACAATGTCCAATGTCATGTCCCTGGTTCCGTTCCCCCCCCCCGCCCCACCCCCACGCCAACATCATGTCGTTTCTCATGGGTCCTTGTGGTGTCTATATTTGAATTCTCGTAAGCGGAGGATTCAAATGTCGACACTTAACATGCTTAATAGATTCCATGGTATTTGATCCACCGGTTATTTTTTAATAGAGCAGTTGTCGGTGCTCGCGCAGTGAAAATCTTCGGCCTTTACGCTTCCTGCCTTTCTTTTTCTTCCCATAATAATTATGTATTTCGGCAGTTTCTAATCTAGAAGGCCGGAAACTTGAGCTCATTATATGTCTAAGACTAAGCCCAAGTTCAGCGCATTTTTGATGGCTCTCGGGCGTCTCTCGAGACCCATATTTGACCAAAGCGGGAAACGAAACGATAATTATCTCAATGTAGTTGTCGCAATCGATGACAAAAAGGATTATTTTCTACAGTTATAAAAAGGAAAAAAAAAAGGGGGGGGGGAGCAGGAGGGAAGAGGAGGAACAAAGCGAAGATGTGCTACGAAATGAATTGCTCAACATGCGGGAAGACAGCCTGGGCAGGGTGGGGAAGACATGTTCCATCTATTTATAAGCGTGTGCCTGAAACCAGACGCTGCCAATGTCGGGAATGGCCTGGAGTCAACCCTTCTGCCAAAGATCCTCAACCTTGTAGTCCTTGTACAAAATTTTTTTCCTTCTTTTTTTTCTATGTTTAGTTCTGAACTTCTGATCTGATACTTCGAATCCTGAAAGGGTGTTTTTTATGTGACTTATTTTTAGCAATTTTGTTCTTTGGGATTGTTGAAAGTCATTATGAAAAGAAATAATCTTTTTCTTTCTGAAAATGTTCCCATAAGAATAAACTTTTAGCTCAACTTAATCTGGTTTAATTACAGTTAATCATCTGAATTTCTGAACAAATTTCGGCAAAAAAAAAAAAGAAGAAGACAAAAAAGGCCATTTTGAGTAAATAATGATAAAGATTGATGCTTGATCCTGACCCTAATCTTTAATATTTGTTGGGTTCGGTCCGACACTGTCACACTTGAAAAGGAAAATGAAAGAATTGAAATATGAAATGAAGATATATGATGATTTCCTAATCAAAATATCCAAATATTAGCGTGATTGTTGTAGACGAGAGTTCATTGTCATCTTTTAAATGCAATATTGAGAAAAAAAAAATCAACTTCTTAATTCACTTGAGCAAATCTAGTTATTGACCCAAGAATTACGGAGGAAAGTTTTGATTCTTCAAACTTTTACCAGGAAGGGAATGTTCTACGGCGAACTGGGAGCTAAAGTTTTGAACGATGGAACTATAATTGTAGGAAAAAGAGAAAGTCACAAGCTTTCTTAGTTCTTACAGCAAAAATCTGATTTTTTTATTTGAAACTTTTACGTTACAGACAAAGAAAAAAGGACACGTTTGAAACCTTTGTGATCGCGTCAAGTGAAAAATGTCTCAAGTGAAAGAAGAATCTTTGCAGTGAAAAACATGATTGTTGGACATCTCACTGAATTATTGTAACTTGAAAAATCCCGGCATCCCCAAGCAAAAAACGAGAAGCAGAGATGCTAAATATTCACCTGAGCTTTACCAACGCTACTCCTGTTCAATTCTACTCCTCTCTCAAGGTGCCCACTTCTTCTTTTCTGTATCGATAATAACTGCAATATAACGCCCCCCTTTCCCCGGAAATTCTGTTGACCAGCTGGATTCTTTGCAGGATCACCATCAGCTTCGATTGGCTGCTATATCTTCATATGGCTCCTTGTCATACTCATCTTCCAGGCGCCAAGCTACTCCATCGGATGGTCGTAGGTAAAAAAACAAAAAAAAAAAAAGGAGTCTTGTTCATTTCAATGATGCTATTTGATTTTACCTGAAGGAGGAAAATCTAGCTGTTCTACATTTTTTTTGTACTTTTCCAATTTTCCTTTTTTTTTTTTTTGGCAAGTTAGTAAGAATTTTAAGAGCTTTCAAATTCATTTTTACATTTATGCTTCAAGCCTGAATCATCAGAGGTGTAACCATGAATTTTCTGTTTTGCCTCCAAATATTCTTATATTCTGCTGCTGCACTCATCACATGCAAATGAAATCATCATTACAAGCTAAGGCCCTGCCCTGACTCCTGCCCCGGCTGCTACTCCTTTTTTTCTTCTAGGGGATTATTGAGGGTCTGGAAGCATACAAGAAACAAAATGGATTTATTATTCTTTTTCGTCTGGAGGAAAATGGATTGTGGATGAGGATAGGTGCAGACCGAATGTGTATGCCTGCACCAACTATTGAACAGTTTGTGGAAGCTGTAACAAGTACTGTTTTGGCAAAAAAGTGCTGGGTAATCGGGCACTATGTTGGTTCTTTTGAAAAAGAGTCTGCTTGTTTGTTTGCATCTTATCACTTCCCTCATAGGTTATCCGCCATGCTGCAGGTCCCTCCTCCAGATAAAAGCCTTTTACACATTTGACCTCTATTTCTGGGGAATGGACCTGTTCTTAGTCTCACACCAGCTCCTGAATTAACCTTTTTGATCTATGTTACCCCAGTTGAGAATTATTTTGAGGTATGTTGTTGATTGATTTCCTACACTGCATGCACGAAATTGAATTCAAGTAGCTTGTTAGGATGAAAGTTCCCTCTACATCCCAGTACTGAGCAGTTCCTCGTCATTTCCATGTGTAATTTGTCTAGAATTCTAATAGTTTCTGCAGAGCTTTTGTTTTCCCTGAAGTTTAAGCAACTCGTTTTCCTTCAAAACAGATGTGGAATAGGAGGTACCCCAGTTCCTGCCATTGACCTTATATGATTATCGTGATGACAGGGTGGTTTGAAACCAATTACTCTGGTGGTTGATAATGTAGTGCAACGTGCAAGCCCTAGGGGACTTGGAAACATAAAAGCTATAGGGAACTATGCTGGGGTAATCCAATTCCGACGTGACACTTGTTGATCAATTAGAATGCACTTTTTTTTTTCCTTTTCAAAGTTATGCACCATGGATTTATTTGCATTTTTTCTGTTAGGCAACTTATGAAGGCATTTGCTTTATAAGTTGGTGAGGCCATAGAGATTCTTCCCTTTTCTGTAGTATAATCGCACTAAAACCATAGGCGATGTACTATTTTTTAGCCCCAAATTCTTGTCCCAAAAATAAAATATTATGTTATTACCCAATAGGCTTTAAATGCAAAGTCATTGAAATCTTCTATGTTACAAGTTATTGAAATTCTATATTGGGCAAATGTTTTTAAGTTCAAAACTTGAATGTACAATGTACTAATTAAAATGGGTTTTGGAAGTTCCAATCTGTGATAATTCACCAAGTTTAGTGTGCATTTTGGGTTTAAAATCTCTTTCCTTCATCTTTTGCCATATGAATGGTCATGCATGAGCTCATTGATCAAATGTTTCAATTCTACTCGATGCCTTTCTCGGTTATTTTAACCTTTTTTCACTATATTCAGAGTCATTGAAGCTATAATTTCCTTTCCACAGATTATGAAGGCACATGGTTTCTCTGATGATCTGTATCGACTCCATTCACAACAGATATCCCGAAGATTTTTCTACCGCTAATGTTTTTGTTGTAAAG
>JAQSVH010000011.1:899925-913053 GCA_029448705.1 Adansonia digitata | reverse complement strand
AAAATAAAAATCTAAATAACAGTTCCCTTTTAGTCTTGTTTCCTAACTATACTAGATACAAAGCTAGCAAAAAATTCTAAATCTTTTGATGGCTGATGAAATTTCCATGACTGTTTTCTCTTTTTATTTTAATTCTTTTCTCTAGTTCGAGGACATATAAATGTACAAAAAGACTAAAGAAAAACCAAGTTAATAAACAATCAATTTAAAATGGAAAATACACAGAACAATTAATACAAGGAGGAAATTCAAACAAAATTAAATCATTTTGGTTAAACAACCCAAAGATAAGTAAAGATTAATTAAAAGAAAGTACCTGTGCAAATATCAGAGCCAAAAAAAAAAAAAAAGCGGAAGAACTTCGAAAAGGTTCCCAAACGCAGGGAGATTCTGAAACAAAACAATTCGCTTAAAAAAGAGGGAAATCAAAAACAGGAAAATTTTGGGGCTTAGCCTGCCCCTGTTATTGCTTAAAATGCAAATGCCACGCTTTTGCTTCAAGTTCAAATAAAAACAAAAAGAAAATAGTTTAGAAAAGGGAAAAACAAATTTTCTACCATTTTGCAGAGAAAAGAAATAAAGAACCCTAATTTAGAAGAAGAAAAATTTGAAACATCGGAACGTATCTTATAAAGAATTTTTTTTTCTTTTTGAAATAATTAGTTAGTTATTCCAATGAGTGCCACGTGTATGTTATAAATGCGGAAAATAGAAGAAGCGGACGAGATGGCAACTGACTGCGCCACGTGGCTGAAAGTAAGTGGACAGAACGAAAGAATGCGAGATCCTCAAGTAGATCCTGCTTAACTGTCTCTACAGATTCTGGATTATTAGATTTTGTCGCTGGCGTCAGATTCTGGGTTTTGCTACGGTGCATCTGCGACCTAATTTGTTTCAATAGAGACGAGGTCGGTGACGAGGGATCCAACGGTTCTCAAAATTATGACGTGATCCTACGGTTTTGATTCGATGACAAGAAAAATTAAATTGTGTGATTAAAGGTCCATTAAATCTTATAGTTCAGGCCCAAACATTGCCCTCAAGTTTGGATTTCAGGCCCATTAATAAATGACACATGTACCATTTTGTGAAATTTGATCAACTTTAGAACTCTGGACTTACTGGAAAAATCCGATATTAAAAGAGAGAATCAAATTCAAAGGCGGTGAAAAGAGAAAACGAAAGAGAGGTTAGATTTAATTTTCTGCATAAAAATTGAAAAGAAAAGAGAAGGGAACGAAGAAGGGATTCTTGCCATGCCATTAGGGTTTGAGATTGAAATTGAATTGCAGCGAAGGGGGTGTTGAAATTTCGTTATTCGGGGAAATTGGGGGAATCGGAAAGAAATGGGAGGCGAAAGTGCTGATGGGGATAAGAGTAAGCAATGGTCGTCTCCAAACGGGGATTATAAAGCGAAAGAAGACGACCCCAAACTTTGGGGAATTTTCCTCTTTGGTTTAATTGGCGCCACTGCAACCACTTTCGCGGTAAGTTCTTCCATTCCCTCTTTTAAAGTTTTAATCTTTTCCTGATTTTAATTGATCGTTTTGAAATTTTTGTATATTATAATAAGCTGCACTGTTAGGTTTTTTTTTTTTTCCCTTTATTTGTTGTCTTGGCCTTAAATAAATTTAAAGAAGAAAGGTTAGGTTTTTTTTCATGGGGAATGGAAACAAATTATATTAGTAAGTCAGTGTTGGTGGGAGCAGCTGTTTTTTAGAATTGCACATTTGATTGTAGTTACAATATGGCAGGTTAGTCAGCTGAGGAGGCCTGTTGATTGGATATATACTCAGGTATACAGAAAAGAAGTTCTTTCACCGATTTAGCTGACGATGATTCCATACTACTATAGTTGATATGTGGAATTGTTGGAGGAAAGTCTTATATGCTTCATCATCAATATCATCATTGTTTGCTTAAAGGGCATGCTGGAAGGAATTTTTTCTTAGAAATTTTCGGTTGTTTTCTAGTATTTTCATTTAAACAAGGATGGTAATTGAATTGCGTCTATAACTACAAATTTAGAATCATGGCTAGTGGTTTTTCTGGAAACGTACTGTTAATAGGATGATTTGCATTTTTCCGAATTAAAGATAAAATCAATTTAAAGGTGAAGATTCATTTCTATGGGTCTGTTTGAAATCAGAATTATTGCTTTGATACCATGACTATTTCCATAATGTGTTAAAAGTGTTGAAGGTTGTGAAAAACATTTTATCAAGCCTAAGTACCTCTGTTTTCCTGTGCTGATATTTTTAGATATGGTTGAGCTCTGTCATGTTCGACTGGTGCCTTGTTGGATTTTTGTATGATCTGTTATTTTTGCTGATATATTATGGTTGAATGTAGCATTTCATTTTTATGCATTCAGCAATCTGATCATGTGGTAATTGCACCATGAAAGTTAGTCAGGTCACATTCATCTTGGAGAGGAGGTTCTTTTCGAACATCCTTTCAGGAGGAAGCATGGAGAAGGTATAATCGTCGAATGCAAGAAGAGCATGAGGCAGAAATGGAGAGAGTGGTAAGCTTTTGGATATGTTCTAGCATTCTTTTTTTTTTTTTTACTGTCGTATTACTTCCTACAGGTCTGGCAACATGGTTTTCAAACCGTAAGTTTAGGTTCTTTCAAATTGTGAAATATTATTGGCAGCTATATACGATCTTTGAAGGAGCGATAAGTTGTAATATTTAGTATATAATGATGCTGAAAATTTGTGTGTTGGGAATTCTTGAATCTCTGGGAGATAAACCCTAGCTTCATGTGGCTATTTTGTGCCATCTTGTGGAAGTTATGAGATTTTTCTGAAAATCATTTGTGATTTGGTACATTGATATAGAGACAATGTGAGTTGGGGGAACAATAAGTCTTATATGAAATTATCATTTTCTTCTTTTAACAAAAATTACATCACTCTGTTTTGGGACTTAGTGTTCTTAGTCCGTAATATTTCGTATCAAGTTTAAAAGCTGGGGGCGGGGGTTGATGCCGCCTATCCCCAGCTTCAGCCCTGCTCATATTAGTTTCTTCCTTGATAGACCATATCGTCATATTGTTAATTAATTCCTTCTTCTCTTTGTAGGAGCGAATAAGGCGCGTGCAGAGTGTATTTAACAGGGAGCGAAATAAATACAAAAGGAGTTATGAGAGCTGGGAGGAAAATGGTCCCGGTGCTTATCATCACCATTTCCAGCGAGATGATTGGTATTGGAAGGCAGACACATCTTACAGAGATCAAAGAACCAATTACAGACCACCTCAAAGAGAAAGAGCAAGCTATCCATTATCAAATCACTACTCAGTTTTAGGTCTTGACAGGTAATGCTGCTGTTACATAGGGTTAATAAATGCTCTTCCATTCTATTCATGTCAGCATAGATAAGAGCTTCAGCACCGATAATTGACATGTCTTGACTTCCTTTTCTTCTCAGGGCCAGAACGAAACCATATACAGAAGATGAGATTAAGGTATACTGAATTATCTTTAAAATGAACTTCTATATCACTGCTGTTGTTTTGAGGTGTAAATTGTTTTTCATTTTCTAAAGTGATACTTTATTTTGATATATGTTTGGGATTGTGTGATTGGCTATATGTCATAATATTTCCTGTACGTCTTGATTAAAGTTGACTTGCTATAACTTTATTCCTATATTAGATAATTGATTAATGAAAATTAAAGCTGTGCTTGTCTTAGCCAATTGATACCTCAATCTTCTCTAGGTAGATTGATTGCTAGTTTATGCTAATGTTTATCAAATCTCCATCTTGTCAGTCTACGGGATCCGAATGTCTAAGCCTGTGGATTCTTTCTTTTTTTTTTTTTCTAACATATTTAATAATCACACAAATTCTTCTTGCAATACATGGGATATGTGTTTGCATTCTATTCTTTGATATATGACCTTGTGACTGAACCACATCTTGTCAACACCTATAGCACATTTCAGTAGGTGGAACACTTGTGCAAAACCCTTGTTCTAAATACGATCCATTTTATTGCAATTTGTTCTGGTCTCCATCATTACCATTTACGGGAGTAGAGTTGCTTATCGCTTAGTGCTAACTTGTTTTATATGGATCGATATATCAATTGAAGAACTTAATTAGAAAAACTGGGGTTATTATGGTTTCTTCTTGTGACTGGATTTCACGTCTGGCCTCTGATTATAAACTGACTAAGATGTCTGTCTGCAGACAGCATTCAGAGCCAAGGCAAAAGAATTCCACCCAGATCAGAACCAAGATAATAAAGGTTAGATGTGTTGGGTAGCTATTACTAACAAACTCCTAACCCAAGCAGCATTACTTTGGATTGTTTATTAAAAGTTCAGTCCTTGTATTATATTTTCAGAAGTTGCCGAGGCAAAATTTAAGGAGGTAATGACCTCCTACGAGGCTATAAAGCAGGAAAGGAAGAACATGAGGTTATGAAAACCGAAAACCTGGTTATTTCATCGCAGGAGTCGGGAAAGTGAAGAGCAAGAATAGGGATGTAGAATACCTTAAAACCCTATACTTCTACCTTTACTGTTGGATCGGAGTTCACTCTCAGCAGTGCAAATCAATTTTTTGTTGAGAATTAACTGATTTCATACTTATGTTGTATTTAAAGGCTTTTACTGGGAGATGAATAATGAATTTTTTTCCTTTTTTATTGTGCATGAATAACGCAGGGGATTGCAATGTATTTGTTAGAAGGCATGATACCATGCTTAATTTTACAGCCTTCATTTGGATATCTTGGTTCTTGTAGAGAAAAAATAGTGATTTTCTTTATTTTTATCTTTTACTGTAAATGTGTGAAAGAAAGTCAAATACTTGGTGATTTGATAGAACACTATTAATAAGAATTTATTGGAAGTTAATAGAGTTTTGGATTGTTGTTATACGGTTAAAATATTAAAAAAAATTTCCTAAACTATTTTACTTAGATAAGTTTTTATTATTTTTGCCTTATTTTAATCAAGCAATAGAATCAGCAGCTAGGTGATTAATAGGCATTCTCTTTCATTTAATTCATTCATCTCGTTGATGTGTCATTTTTTTCCCTTCCCTGCAATTTTGGGGGGAAAAAAAAAGGAAAACAAATGAGATTACAATTTGCAGTTTGTCAAGGTGAATGCTAAATTGTTGCTATAATTCGGTTCTTAACATCTGGATTTTACTTGACAGCAGCAGCTCTTCTGTAATATGCAGGAACGGTCGCGGGGAAGAACATTTGCCTAACTCCTTCTGCCTTTATAATTGGGAATATGATTCCTGATGCTCCCTGGAACACCCATTATTACCATATGTTATAACTAAATACTAAAATATATTAATATAGACAGACAGACAGATAGATTAGAACTATTCTAATAATTATTATGTATCTATATCAAGCACAGCCAAAAGATAAAATTAAAACGTACCGAGATCAATCTAGCTCCAAGCCAGATTCGCTTAGGTGAAGGGAACGGAAATAGTAAACGACCGACACCATATATTGCCACAGCAAAGAAATGCAGAACCAAGCTCAAGGGGCGAGGGTTCAAACCGGAGAGCAAGGAGATAGGGCCCGTTGAGAATACACCACCAAGGCTTAGATAATCGAAGCAGGCCTGACGCATTTCCTTCCGTGCTTGATCAGGTGATGCACAGAACACCTTGTACAAGGCACCTGCCAAGGTATTGATTGTGGATGCCACAGGCTGCAAAACGTTACATTAGAAATGAGTTCAGAGCAGAAATAAGATTTTATTACCTTAGAAACAGAGAAAGTTTAGTAAAATTTTGAAATTCAATATTTTGACAAAGTGATCAGAAAAATCCTCAAAACATCAATACAATTCAAGATATAGTTTACCTTACGCAAGGTGTAAAATGATTCGAGATATTTGCAGAGGCTAGGCGCATCATTGAGGTCACGTAGAGGCCTTAGTAGATCACAGAGAACAACAATATCGGATAATGCCACAGTCATTCCTCCACCAGTTAACGGATGGCGCATGTTGAATGCATCTCCCATTAATAATGCTCCAGGAGTCGGATAAGGAGAAGCTGGCATGCTCCTGTTCGGCATTGTCCTAATATTTCCCTTATCAACGGCTGCTATGAAAGAATTGTATATTTCTGGCGGAATCTGTTACATATGCAGCACATTGTTAATCCAATAGAACATAAAATATGCTAAAGGAATTAATCATAAATTCAGATATCATGAGTAAAGTATAACTTCTATTAAAAAAAAAAAAATACATAAACCATAATGAGTTCAAACTTCCAATCTGTGAGATAAGTCCAGCTAAATACCTGAGAAGCCACAACAGTCTTCAGATAGTTTGCCATCTCCCCATTTGCAATAGAAGGAACCTTCTGACCAGGTACGTCAACCAGACAGCGAACCTCGGTGCTGCTAATAGGATAGAACAAAATGGGGGAAGGATCCCCTAGTATAACATGTCCATGATTTGCGTATGGAAGATTGCAATTCTCCAGGACCAATCCCACAAAACAAGAGGGTACATCTACCTGCAGATTATAAATTAAGCCATTTAAGTTCTCAAATTACTAGTTTATTTTAAACACTAAAAAGAGAAATAAGAAGAAGAGAATATGAGAATTTGCATTTTTTTTTCTTGACATTCAAACAAAGGGTTGATGTGTCAACTCACCTTGGAGTTGCAAAGGGAGCGACGCAAGTTTGAAAAACAGCCATCACAGACAATGGTCAGAGGTGCAAATGCCGTCAATTCCCTGCCATCTTTAGTTTTGTACTGCACTCCTCTGATTGTCCCGTTTTCTTCAAGCAGAGAAGTAACTACCCCTTGCTCTAAACGAACACTGGCAAAAGATGGCAAAAAAGGCAAAAAAACCTTGACAAATTTGTTAACATAATGTGCTACATTAGGCAATTCAAATTTTCATAATACTGAAGCATCATTATAGGTCATTGTTTTTAAACACTCAAAGTTTGAGCAATGAATTAAAAGATAAACAAGTTATTAATATCTAAAAAGGGGAAAAGACATACTTGGGAAGAGAAGCTGATTTCTCCCGCATCCTCTGTATGAAACGTCCATTGTGAAAGCTCCTACCAGATATATCTGAGTGGAACTTTTCTAAAGGATAAGAAAGTCGGGTATGTTTCCCATCCTTGAAAAGCGCATAACCAAATACCTGCTGAGCATCAATTTCCTCCACACAATCTGCAGTGAGAAAATACATAAGGCTCATTGAACTCATTCTATCACACATGAAAGCAATCAAAGACATCTAATAGTGAAAATATCAACAAATTCATAATTGAACACAGAACTTTTAACACCATGAACATCTACACATACTCGCACAATTCAATGTTCACCTACCTTCAAGTCCCAACTCAATCAACTTGAGATAGCCACCTGGTTGAAGCAATTCACCAACAATACGGTCAGGCTCTGTCAAATCTCTTTCAATCACATGCACTCGACGTCCATCCTGTACTTTTACACCACATAATCAATTTAAAGTTGAAATAACTTTCAATAAGAATAGTGACAATATTTTATCAAAAACAAAATGCTATTATCTGAGATGATGCTTAATTTACACATAATCACCGCATTGAAAACTATGGAAGCATGTTAAATCCCCGAAATAACGGATGCTAAATGTAAATATATCAATGAATTAAAAAAAAAAAAACATGTACATAATTAATATACTTCTATCAACTAAATTGGATATCATGTACAAAAGGTGGACATCAGAACAACGAACCGGCGCAAAGAGACCATGCGCAGAGGTTAATTTGGCTGAAAGCCTAAATTTTGAGTAGGGGCTCGTATTTAGTGGCTAAATCAATATCTCAATGAGGTCGCAGAACAGATCATAACAAGTACAAGGTAGTGGAGGCAGACAACTTTGGAAAACCAAATACTAAAATATAATTTTGCTATTACAGAAACAAAAAATGTAATAGCATGTCCTAAGCAATCTTCAGTTAAAGCTCCTACGCAAGATTTTATTTAAATTGACTGTGACTAATTAAGCGGAAATCGAGGCCTGCAAATTGCTTTTCTTTAAATCCATTTCGCTAGGAGCATCCAATCATGATCCGTAAGTGGTAAACAAGTAAGCTTCTTTTTTTCCAAAAACAGAAATGTCAGATATATGAACCAATAATTAAAATTTAAAATGCATATAAAGCTCACAAGTTACTCCCAGAATCATAGCGGACAAGCTCGCAAGTTTTTTTTTTTTTTTTGTAATAATAATGCGCAAGTAAAAGTTGCAACATGTTCGAAAATAGAGGCGTAAAAGAAGTAAAAAGGACTGTAAAATTATGTAAATAAATCGCAAGACAGAAAGAAAAAAAAAAAAGGAAAATAAGAAAAAAGTCTATAGCCGAAGGTTCCAGAAAGAGGAGGCAGTAAAAAAAAACGATCACTTTAAACTTCTGCAAAAGAATGAAAAAAAAATAGTAAATGAAGAAATATTTACCTAATTCCAGATTAGTTACAGAGAAAATGCAAAGAAAGAAGGAGGAAAATGCTAAAAAAAAAGGCACCTTGCCAAGAGTGTGAGCGAGGGCGGAGCCAGCAACACCAGCTCCAACGATGATGACGTCAGTATCGCTGCCGTCAGCGGATCCGCATTCTCCATCAACCGCTGGGACGCTCTTCGCCGACTCAGTCCTCGTTGAGGAGATTCCTTCACCTTTCCGTCTCTTCAAAACAACAGCGCACAACGCAACCAGCGTCATCGTGGAGGCCAAGATCCATCCCCACAAGTACGAATCCGCCATTTCTCTTCTCCTCCAAATGCCAGACCAGCGAGGAAAAAAAAAAGAAACAGAGGCTCCACCAAAAACGACGACGTAGAGAGAGAGAAGGAAAGAAAAGGTCGAATCTCTCTCCCTCTGAGTCCCTTTGTTTGCGGTTTTGATTACTTGGATTGCTGTTTGTTTTGTTTGTTTTTGGATGGTGCTTTGAATCCGAAACGGCTTCGGCTTTCGCTTCGCTGGCTCTGTTTTTTCTTATTTTAAACGTTTTAAAAAACACAGCACAACAAAATAGAGGAGAGAGGGTGGGCCTTTATAGAGTCCATCCATACAACCCAATGCTAATTTGCGCCACCTTTGAGGTTGGACTTAAACTACGCATCCCTCTATCCAATTTCCAAGTAATTTAATAATCGCCCCGGTTCCTTTCCTACCTTACTTATTTCTTTAATCTTTTTTCTTTTTTGATTTATAATTAATTTTTGTTTTGGTTTATAAATCGTTATAAACATTGTCGTTAAGTTTTGGTTTAATATCATTTGTACTAATTTTGAATACAATTATTGCTTATGAAATGAAAAGGACAATGACATTTTGAAAATTTGTTTAAACTATATTAATAGAGTTAGCTCTATTAAAAATAAACTACACACGATTTAAAATTTTTATCGACAATATATGAAAAATGAATTCACATCATTATTGTCGAAGATTGAAGTTTTGAACTTTTATTTTTATTTATATTTTATGTTTTATGGATTTCAGCTTTTATCTTGTAATACATATCGTTTTAATCTTATTTTCCTTTGGCTGTCTGTTTTTTATGCCACTTGGAAGTATTCAAAACTCCTTGGTATATGAAATAGAATGAAATGTTACGTTATATGATTATTGTACATGAAGATCTTTTAAGTAGCTTTAATAAGTGATAATTTGACATAATATCACCTTCAATTTACTTTAATTTAATGTACCTACTAAGTATGATTACTATTATTTACCTAACTAAACCAGAATTATTATATTCAATATTATTTTAAATGATTTAAAATTATTTAACTCTTAAATTAAACTTTAAAAATGTCAATAAAATTGATATGATTTATAAATACTTCTAAAATCAAACGATACAATAATTAAAACAATTTATACTTTGATCAAAAAGCCAAAATAAATGAACCCTAAAGCCAGTTGATCTGTCAATTTACCACCTATAATTTATAACATTGAAATAAAAATTAAGACAACTTAAAAAAGAATCTATGATTCGATTTTTATATTTCTCATGTAAATTGCGTAGATATTCGAAAGTATGAACAAGTTACATATTAAGTAAGTTCACAAAGGAATTATTTTAATTTCATATTTTGTGTTTTCAGTTTTGACATTACTAATATGTTATTTTTCAAGATTATATTAAAAATTAATTGGTATTTTCTGCTATCATAACACAAGCTACCCATTCCATCTATCATAACAGTCGAGTCCATCCGATTCATTCTTTAAGTTATTTAATTTTTATTCTTATCCTTAAACAGTAAGAAGTTATTTGACAATTCAAAAGTGGATTCATAAGATTTTTTTTTTTTTCGAGATAGAGTTAGAAACTTGTATTTGTTTTGTTCTCGTTGATAAAAAATACACCATCCGAAGCTGAATTTATAAGTTAGGAATATCATATAAATATATACCTTCTTCAAAATATTTACCCCAAAAAAGGGAAAAAAAACAAGTAGTAAATTTCCATTCAATTTATACCACTTGATTTAAACTTTAAAGTAAAGAGAAACGACCTTTTTTTTTTTTTGTTACGGAGTCATTCATATTGATGTTGAATTGGAACATTTTGGTGGTTACTTGATAATAAAAACAACATTGAAAAGATTATATAAAAGCATCAATCAAATAAATATGTATCGTTTTGTGTTAATAAAATTGATTTTTGCAGTGGAATTTTACCGTACGTTTTTATAACAAGACTTAAAGCAAAACTAGATTTTAGTCAATATTGACAATCATTCGAAGAGTAGGACAATGGTTTTTTTTTTTTTTTTTCAAATAACATGGTTTCAATTTGTCAACGTGGAATCATACCCTTTCCCACTTGAGTTTATTTCAATTCTGCAACGCTATTCACAAAATTAAAAGAAAAAATGGAAGAAGTAAATGAAGAAAATGCATCGAATAAGGAATGAAAAGATCACTTTTAGTATATACATATAATTATTTCAATAGTTTGAATGATTAACTTTATAAAAAGAAAAAAAACAAGAGTTTATCTCTCAAGGACTTCAACCCTTTTTGCCTTGCACCAAATTAACGTATAGCGATTTTGGCGGTTGACCATTAAAAACAAAAGGATACGACTTCCCCACTAAAAAATAAAAGAATAAAAATAATGGCATTGGTAGCTAATAATGGATTTAATAGGACCACCAAAACAAAGTAGACTTAGGAAGAAAATTTCCACGCTACAAAGTTTTATGAACAAAGTCATGCATGCATGCGTAAAAAATAAGATAATTGCCTCATATATATATATATATATATGTATACATAACAGAGTCGTTCAATCCAGTGGCAGAAATGACAGAATTTGTGCATAGTAAACCATAAGTCAAACGAAGAGTAACGCGAGTATCAAATAATATATTCGAATTTAAAATTTAACTTAATTACTTAATAAAATTTTAAATTTTAATATTTATAATTCATTTGTTATCTTAGATTATAATTTTTTAAAATATAAACATAAATATATAATACATATATCCAACGGTTTTTGAGTCAATAGAGGGATGGTTGTTCAACACGCAAATGTAGAAGATTGAGAGAGGGAGAGTGGTGTTAAATCATTTGAAAAAAAAGAAAAATGAAAAATTAGGTATATATTTTGCCATTCTACCGTACCCACCAACAAGCATTTTCAACTATCTCAATCGTATTCACATGCTTGATTTTTCGAGTCTACCATATAGAATTATATATATCCATCAAGTTGCTTAATAAAGTACTGGTTTACTTTTATAGCTGATAAAACTAAGTAAACACACACTTTGTTTTTGGTCATTCGTGAAATTGCATGCCTAGCCGCTCTTTTTTTTTTTTTTTTGCGGAGATTAATGTTCCATCGAAGGTACGATGGAAGGCATCCACCACACTGGAATTTCGTTTTAAGATTGATCGATACGATGGAGATCTCTCACCTTACTCCCAAAATCATGAGAGAAATTATATATATATATATTACCTCTTATAAATACTTGTAACTTAATGAACTTGTTTTCATCTATGCAGATTAGTCGATGTTTGTTATTTTGAATGTGATATGTGTTGTGTCATTAAAACTGACTAAAATTAAACTTAAATAAAATGAAGAATATATATCATTTATCCTAAAAGAAATTTGTATTTTTTTAAAATTTAGACTTTTTTCTACAAATAAAGTCCTAAAATGAAGGATCATAGATGTTAGAATTCGAACTGTAAATTTACTAAATGTTATCTTTTAAAGATGTTGTATAAAATAACTTCTAGATTCTTAAATGATCTTAGACTTTACATATTTTATTATTTCATTTACTAAAGAAACGGGCAAGATCAATATGAAGGTGATTCATACATGTGTATATATATATATATATATAGGAAGAATTCACTTATGTTAATGTAAAACATTTTAGTTTTATACCTTCTTCCAACCATTGATTAATGTCTATCTAATAATTAATTACAAAGTCAATCTATTATTAATTATTTATTTATTTTTTAGCTTTATTTCAACTGGATAAACGCTAATCAATAGCTAAAAATTAGTACAAACTAAAAAATAGTTACTTGCTGGTGGGCAAATATGTGGGCTCTAATTAGCAGCTAAGGCATGAGCTTAATGACTAACCAGATTATTTTGAATTGATTCCATGTTTCCCTTATTAATCTGCAAGACAAACAATCACTCTTCCGAATTGTTCTCTTCAAATCTTTAGTTAAGTTTTATTGATTACGTGATACACTCATTTTTTTATTTTATTGATTTAAAATAATTAAGTTTTAATTCAATCTTTATGAATAATTTTTTTAAATAAATTTATAAGATTTAATAAGTATCAAATAGTTATTTCTGTTTGTGTATAAATTACACGAAATTTATTTTAATTTTTTGTACATAATTATTCAAATATATATATATATAAAAGTATACATATTCGATAATATTTAAAAATAAATATTTATTTGTAATTTACTTAATAAAAAAACTAATTTGAATTTTAAACTAGAGATAAATAAATTTAAAAAACTGTTATATTTTACCTCTGAGGCTATGACATTTTTTTTAATTCAATTATAAAATTAAAAAAATATATTATCAGTCTAT
>JAQSVH010000011.1:872261-899825 GCA_029448705.1 Adansonia digitata | reverse complement strand
ATCAATTAAGCTAGTTCTTTAAAAATATTATTATAAGATTTAAAAATATGAGCAGAGCCCACCTTTTAGGCCCCAATGGCCCAGTTAATTGATTTATAAAATAAAATTTTATTTTTTTTAAATTAAAAATCTCAATAGCGGGAACAAAAAGGAAAACTGCCGAAACCTCAGATTTTTCAAATGGAAAGAAGCTGCATTCTCTACAAATCTCAAATCGAATCCTCAAACAAACCAAACCTAATTTCTCTCGACCTTTCCGTTACCACCTTCGAACTCTCCAGCCTTACGCAATGGAAGCTCACGCCGGCAAATTTAGGCCGCTTTTGTTAGATTCCGTTCCCTCTTTGGAAGACTCTTCAGTAAAATCCTCTTCTCAAAAGGCCTTGCACCGGCTTTCCGATATTTCCAAAGCTGTTTCCGAGCTTACGGTTTTGATAGGAGTCGGCCCTGCCACCGGCCTCTGTTCTCGCTGCTTGCGATGCTGCAACGGCGCCGTGTACGTCCAATGAGTTACATACTAAATTCTTCTCGAATCTTTTTTTTTTCAATTATTTTGATTTATTGTTTATTTTATTTCACTGTTATTTGCATGCAAGGCTATGGAGGGATGCGCTTGAAAACTCGAAAGACTATTCTTTAAATCAATACTAATTATTTTGGATAAAATACAGACAAATCTAAGGTTGGTGACATTCCTTTTAATTTTAATTGATTATCATTTTTTTTATCACATGGTCGCGGGAATCTAATTTTGATAATGACAGCGGCTAATAACTATTAAAAATTTTTGGAACAATATATGCTCGTAGTTTTCAAGTTAGTACAATTGTAGCTTAATAAGAAATTAATCAATTTGTTATTGATAGAATTGATTGGGCTTAATTAAAACTATATGTTTTCACGCTTAAGATGTTGCTTTCTGCTTGTATCAGAGAACCTGTTCCATGAAAAGATTGCGTTAGGTTAGGGTGATGAATCAATTATCCGAATCTGACGAGATATTGGAAATTATGTTTGTACATTTTATGTGAAATTTATTGCTATTTTTATTATTTGCTTCTTTTATTGATTGAGAACTGCCTTAGATGGTCCCCAAGAAATGCTGTTCTCATGCAAAGGGTTACTATATTTCCTTTTCATGGTCCGCAAAAAATGCATAATTGGAAGTTTGTCTTATTGTCTCCACTCTTATCTGTAGCCGTTTAGGTTAAGGAAAAAAAAATGTAGACTGATGACTCTCTAATTAGTTTGCGCATTAATTTTTACATTTTTCCTTTGGTCAAATTTCTTTCATTAACGTGATGTGAGTCATTTATATTTTACATAGCTGATTTCAATTGAGCACCTCTTTGCATGGTCCCAAATGTTGTGTCTTCACAGAGTAAATTACCTGACAAGAACCAAAAGTCTAAAACTTGGTTTTGGCACCAGAAGGGTTCTTTCTTTCTTTAAACTCATTGTTTCCAATGTTGATGGCTGATCTAGGTAGCTTTATACTGTTCAGAAAGCTTCATTATCTCATGTAATATGTAGCTTTCTGATGCTAGTGGTAATATGTTTGTTTCTTTTGAAAGTTTAATGTTTTTGATCAGTGATGCCCTTCCTTCATTGGTTTTACTTGTTTGTCATTTTTGGCTGATTACGCTATTGACTGGGCAACAGAATCATTTGTCTCAAGGAATAAGGCAACGCAAATATTCTGTAGGTCGCTATAGTCGTTGAAGCCTTCGCCCTATTGGATGTCTGATTAAATTACTTTTTACGTCTCTTATTCTGTCACCAAAAGTAGAAGACATTGGACTTTTGCCTATGGTCAGGGTTGAATCTAAGAGGGGTAAGGCAGCGCCTTGGCGTCCCTTGCTCCTGAAAACTACTCAGATTCTTCAATTACCTTACTCAAAAAAATGGTAAAAATCGATTTCGGCCCTCCAAAAATTTATAATTTGATTATTTTTTATCCCGATCCCCCGATATAAATTTTTTTTACTTCGGCTCTGCCTACACTGCTCATCAAGAAATATTAATAGCACCATGTACCGACTCTAAAATTGATAGACAAAAGATCCTGAGTCCTTTATGTTCGTCCTTAATCAATGTACCTTTCTGGGTCGTGTGTTGGCTCTATTCATGGAAAAAGAATAATAACTTCGCACAATGTAATGCACGTTGTCATGGAGGAGGCACTAGATTATGCAAAGACAGTTTTTTCTACATGCCTAATGGTTATCAGATATTGAACTCCAAGAGATACCTTTCTGTGAGGATGATCGATGTGTAGGCATCAACTATACTTAATACTGTTCTACCTCCCAAGTCAATCCACGATTCATATTATCATATATATATATATATATATATTCAGGCAGTTGCTTTGTATATTTCAAAATCTATACTTGAATGCTATTTGCATGTTGACATCATCTTTTCACAATGAGGTTATAAACTTACAAGTGGTTAAAGTAATGGTTGTTTGTTTTTGCAGGAATTATCTTCAAAAGGTTACAAGGTGACTGCTTCATGCCATCTGAGAAGCAACAAAAGAAAGAGAAAACATTGATTTAGTGATGCACTGCATGATGGAAACTTCTGTAAATTCTAACCTAACCAATTATTTGTCTTGTTTCTTTTACGTTTACCCCTCCCAATGTAACGACAATGCTGATAAAAGAGTTAATACTGACTAGAAAGCCACTTCTGCGAATTTATTTTCTGTTATCACTTTAGCAATGTATAATTCCATGTCAGCAGAAATATTCTTTTGCAGCGCTATAGAAAGCCACACGTTAAGAAAGGCGGATGCATCACTGGGTTGAGCCTCGGGTTCGTTCGTTGGAAGTAACTTGAGTGTCGAGATACTGTTTTACATCAACATTGTTCGACATCAAGCAACACATTGTCCATCATAGAGATTATAGTGTAAAATTTGAGTCAGCGCATTTTTTTTTTTTTTTTGCGTGAGTGAAATAAGCCTGCAATCGATTGCTAGTGGAGCCTCAAGTCTCAAGAATTCATTCATAGGGATCAGCTACATGGCAAACGAATGTGTGAAATGTGAGCGTTTTTATTTTAGGTTTTGATTATTTAGGACCTGGCTAGGAGATGAGCCCAGAATCCTTGATGGGCATGCACAAAAATGCAAAAATCTAAAAGGGCAAGTGGCCCATGATCACCTTAATGATGGTTCGCGGACCAAAAAGCAGACCACGTTGTTTGATTGAAAGTCAACGTTATGTTTATTGACTTTTTTTTTGAGTGGGAGCCTAGCCGTTGCAAATTGAAAGCTTAAACGCTCGCTAATGGTGAAATGTACACGCAAGCACACCAACGAAATTTCATTTCAACGAAACAAAAAATCGAAAAAAGGCCTTATCAGGAAACGAACTCGCTAGCTGGTAGGTGTCTAGTCGCTATTGGCTTTCCTTCTACTTCCCGTAACCAGATTGTCATTCCAGCAGTACCCTTTTGTTCTTTATAATCTAAAGAAAATAATCGAGACCAGGACAACGGGCCGTCCAACGGAAATTTCACGGCATTCATATGTGTCAACACGTTATTCGCCACGTCAGTTCCAATTTGGAGACATATATTATATACCGACTCAACTCTCAAGACTTCTGCTCCTTTTCTTCCAAGTTCCACCCCTTTCAACGGTCTTAACAACCAACCTTCAAAATGACAGTTCTATCCTCAGCAGATCGTAAATACCGGCGGAATCCTCGAACGCCTCTCCTCCCTCAAAAGTTGGAGGACCAATTACTCGAGACTCACGGATCCGGCTTCGATGGGGCGTCGACTTCAGGAGCCGTATTCAACCTTTCCACCACCATCGTTGGAGCTGGAATCATGGGGCTTCCAGCTGCCGTCAATCAATTGGGCTTAATCCCGGGCATAATTACAATCATATTCGTCTCTATGTTAACGGAATCATCAATAGATATGATTCTCAGGTTTAGCCGAGCCTCCAAGTCGGCCACGTATTCAGGCGTCGCAGCCGACGCTTTCGGTTGGTCCGGCCGTAACATCCTTCAAGCCTGCATCGTCATCAACAACTTGGGCATGCTCGTTGTTTACATGATCATCATAGGTAACGTAAATAAGGACACAATTATCCCCCACGTGGAACTATTAATAGCCGTTTGATCACGACTGAATTTGAAATTTTTGGCAGGTGATGTGCTATCGGGGACATTGGTGGATGGGTTCCACCACAGGGGAGTAATGGAAGAATGGTTCGGCGAACATTGGTGGACCTCACGTTCGGCTTTACTCTTGCTCACCACACTTTTCGTTTTTGCTCCTCTCATTTCTTTCAAGCGCGTTGGTCAGTGGGAACTAATTAACTTATCAAAATTCTAAATTGTTGGCATAAAATAGTTAAGAATTAACTTTTTTTTTTTTGGTTGTTTTGGTTACTTTTAGATTCGTTGAGGTACACATCAGCATTGTCGGTCGGATTGGCGGTTGTGTTTGTGGCAATAACAGCGGGAGTTGTAGTTGTCAAGTTGATGGAAGGGAAAATTGGAATGCCTCGACTAATGCCAAAACTTGTTAATCTGGCATCGTTTTGGAAGCTCTTCACCACCGTTCCTGTAGTAGTTACTGCTTATATATGCCACCATAATAGTACGTCATCATAGATAGATTGTTGCTACACTCTTTAGTACTTCCAATGCTATTCGTGACTATCATAATTTGGTTGTGTTTTATTGTTTTTTAGAGTTAATTTTCATCCAATCTGCTCAAAATTGATTGACTTTCACTGGGTTGGTTGAGTGTACTAAGGGTAAGAAATGCTTAATGTGTAGATACATAGATCTCGGCAAAGGCCAGCTTGACCTGTTGTAATTCAACATTACATATAATTACAAATACGACATTATTAGGACTGTTGGTATTTTGTGAAGCTATCACTTGGAGTATTCTGTATCAAATTGTTCATTTTCGAGACTACAGAGAGATTCATTCTGTTTATATTATTCCTTTTATTACTATCTTTCCGTGCGTTCCATTGGGTGCAGATTCTTTTATTCTTAACTTTTGTTCAAATTTGATATTTCCATTTCAACTATCTGGCACACCCCCTACTCTTACATAATAAAGATTGTTAAATGTTTCGTGTATCATTGCTTGCTTTTGTTACAATTGATTAAGGATTTTCTCTCTTGAATACACCTTGCAGTACTCCCAAT
The DNA here is from genome assembly GCA_029448705.1 of Adansonia digitata. Classification (NCBI taxonomy): domain Eukaryota; kingdom Viridiplantae; phylum Streptophyta; class Magnoliopsida; order Malvales; family Malvaceae; genus Adansonia; species Adansonia digitata. The sequence goes on along the minus strand of JAQSVH010000011.1, from coordinate 894,636 downwards.
AGAGAATGAACTTAAAGACCCTGCACAGATGAAGTCAATAGTTAGAAAATCCCTCATATTATGCTCTTCTGTCTACATTGCTACCAGCTTCTTTGGAGTAATCCTCTTTGGGGATAATACTATGGATGACGTGCTTGCCAATTTTGACGGTGATCTCGGAATTCCATATAGTTTATTGCTTGATGATCTGGTCAGAGTGAGCTATGGCCTCCACCTGATGCTTGTTTTCCCAATAGTGTTTTTCTCCCTTCGTCTCAACGTAGATGGCCTTCTATTTCCATATGCTATTCCTATTGCTTTTGACAATAGGAGGTTCTTCTCGGTTACAGTAGCTCTTATGGGTTTTATACTTATGGGAGCCAACTTTGTTCCCAGTATCTGGGATGCCTTCCAGTTCACTGGTGCAACTGCTGCAATTTGTGTCGGCTTCATCTTTCCAGGTGCTATCACCCTTAGGTAAGTAGTAGCTATGTACTTATATATGCAGTTTCTGTTGAATTTAGTGTCATAAGAATTTTATATGCAACATTATGTTGGGATATGATGTTGTCAACGGCAAGACTATTAGTCCATAAATTAAAGATTAGGGTGTAATATTGGCCCAAGATTAACTTGTTGGATAAGGGATTTTGATGGATGAGATGGCATAAAAGAAAACCGGAACCCATTTGATTGGAAAAGAATAAAGTTTTGCAACTGATGAGTATGTTTTTATCAACTGAGAAAACGTGTTTTGCTCTAACCTTCTTTATAATGTGTTAATTAAAATAATTGACTGTTCTGATGTGCAACCATGCAGGGACACCCATGGAATTGCAACAAAGAATGATAGATTAATATCATGGATGATGATCTTTCTTGCTATCTCAACAAGCACAGTGGCTGTAACCAGTGACATTTATAGCAGTTTTAGCGTTGACGAATGAATTATAACATGATTTTATGGGAGGGTGCATGCTAATCCGGTGTAGTAACATGGTCTGAAACTCGAGATAACGAAGGAAACAGTCTGGGTTTCTTTCATTCTTTTTATACTCAAAGCTGACTTAATGAATATACGAGCAATAAGCTGTGGAAGGAGTGACTATTGCAGCATATTAAGAGGTTTGATAAGACATTTTCCATGAAAAAATAATGCAGGTTATTTAGTAATTAATTCTTGATTCTTGGGGAGAGTGCAGCAAATCGGGGAATTCTGAATATTTCGAGAATATTACAGGATTATAGCGTACTTCAATTATGCAATTTTTATCTCTTACTTTCCCTGCTTGTTTTTGTCATAATGGTTTATATTAACTTTTATGAAAGCTTTGGCCGAGTCCTGTTTGGACCTTTACAACATAGCTTTGCGAATATTGTTTTTGTTGTCTTTATCTTTTTCTTTGTTCTTTATTATTATTATTATTCAGAGTAGATCGCGGGTAAAACAATTTAGACCCCAGCACTGGCTGCTAACAGAATCAGTTTTTAGCTGATATTGTAGGTTGGCCTTGCTTGCAGTATCCAGATTGTTGCAGTTATAGTTATGAACTTGTAGCCTATGGGCTAAGGCTGTCAATTAACATTTTTTGATGAATTGACTTCTTTGGGCTCGTTTAATTGATAGGTGACTTTGTTGAGTGTTTTGTAGATTGTTGGAGTTTGATCTCTAAGCATCGGAATTAAGAAGTTAGCATTAAACTAATAATTTAGTTTTCTACCAATAGATCTTACATATGTTGGTTATTGAGGGTACGAGAAGGGGTAATATATTTATCCCGTCAAATTGCCTTAATATTTAGTTAAAAACTTGAGATGCTATTCGAATTTTTTATTTATTTTAAGATATTTATATTTGATATATATTCAAAAATAATATAAAATATGAGTTTTTAAATGTACGAACAGAATTTAAATAAGTCTATATTAAACAAATACTCATATTCGATAATAATTAGAATTTAACATAGTTGTTAACTTAAAAATATCTGATTCAAATGCGAGAAAAAAAATAGTGAAATTCAAAGGTTACGATTAAAATTTTTAAAAAATTTTTTGTTTAAATCCAAATTAGGCTTGATGCAAAAACTTGAATTATTATTTAAATATTAATAAAAATTATTTTATATTAATATTTATATATTTTTATAATTAAATTTAATGAGGAAAAAATAGTGAAATTTATAGGTAAAGGTGGACTGGTTGGATCAAGTTACATTAAAAACATTTTTTTTAATTTTTTTTCTAAATCCAAATTGGGCTTGGTGCAAAAACTTGAATTATTATTTAAATATTAATAAAATAATTTTTTATATTAATAGTTATATATTTTTATAATTAATTTTAAATAAAAATATCTTTTATTATTAAATAGTAATTCAGACTTAATTAGATCAATCTGAATTTAAAAAATCTATTTCTAAAGATCAATTTGAACCAGTCAAATTTATTAATTGAATGAATAATCCGAGTCATAATCAAATCTATTTACGGGACTGTGAGAATTACATATATATATATTCCCTAGGGTTGTTAATAAACCGAGCTTGAATAAACAGACCTTTGTTTATATCTATTTGTTTATTTTTTGAGTCTGTTCGTATTCATTAAAAAATTTAAACTTGTGTTCGTGTTTTTTATTTAAAATTAAATGTATTTGTGTTCATTCGTTTAAATTAAATAAACTTGCTCATGAACACTAAAGGAACATATTCATGAACATATAGCCGAATATATTTGTGAATAACTAAAAATATGTTCATAAACAATAAACAAATAAATCTAAATAACTTTAAACAAATAAACAAATATGTTTATTAGCTTTAAATATAAATATTATTAATTAAAAATATATTTATAAAAAATAAATAAATTTTAAATAAGTTTTAAATTATTCATAAATAAATTTATTTATGAATATAAATAAATCAAATATGTATTTAATTCATTTAATAAATGAATCTTAAAATTTTATTCTTATTCATTAATTAACTTAATTAATAAATATAAATAAATAAAAATTAAATTATTTATAAACTATGGATTAAACATTCTATTCATTAGATTCCCAATATTCTCATCAAGCCATGCAGTATCCAAACACGAGAGGCTTGAGGCTGATCGGTTGGTTTGACGATGTGTGGCGCCAGGCGACATTAATTATTTGACGTCGCAAACTTGCCTTCTTGAAACGATGCATGGTTTTAATTTCCTCCCGTAAACCACGTCGGACTGTACCAACTTTCAATCCAAAAGCTCCAAAGTACATATTCCCAAGTTGTTAGGTGCTAGAGCTAGGTCCAATACAAATGATTGACGTGTTAATCAAAGTTTCTTCCCCCCCCCCCCACCCCTTTTTTTTTTTATTAAATACTGATTACCACAATAATTAAGCGATTCATTTTCAATTTTATAATCGAATTAATCAACAATAAAATGTACTTTTTGATATATTTAATATATGTCAAAATTTTTTAATTTTATAAATAAATTAAAAATTTATAATTTAATTTTTTTATTTTTAAAATTTTTAATTTTATAAATAAATTAAAAATTTATCTTTCATCTTATTTTTATTTTTATTATATTTTTATTATATTTAAAAAATATATTATTATTTTATATTTACTAATAATATATAAAATTTTTTATGGTTTTTTGTTAATTGTTACCATCAAAGGTCCCACATTTGTCTTTTCTACATTTCTCGTCTTAAAAACTGGGTAATTTAATATTTTTTTCATGGGGGGAACAAAAGTACCCATCTCAATACACGGCTTGTTGAGAACAGTTTTATAACAATAATAATAATTATTATTATTATAATAATCAACAAAATTTTAAAAATTACCACGTTAATTACTATTGATTAGTAGTTTTTTTAATTAATTGCTTTGGCATTATTGATTATGACTTGTAAAATTAAAAATACAAGAAGGTACCATATCTTCTTATCTTTCATTCTTTCTTCCATTCTTTTTCACTCTTTTTACCAATCTTTTTCTTCATGATAAAATGATATTTAAATCTACTTTACAGCATAATATGAGTTGTTTTTCTAGATGCCTTGGAAGAAGGTGAATTGAAAAAAAATTAATAAAATAAAATAAGACTAGAATCTAACAACTCAAAAAGAAACAAATTGTGTGGGAATATAAGGTTTGTTTCTAAAGCTTATTTGTGTTCTCACACATTCACACAAAATATGTGGTATTCCATCCCAAAAGTAAATAATATTCCCTAAATCCCAAGCTTACTACCCAGTGAAGTATGGTATATATTGCTTCCATATTATAATTAGATTTATAAATTCAAAGTTTAATTTAATCATTTTTTATAATCATTCTTAAGAATTAGTATTTATAATTTTAATATTCGAATTTAAATATCTCTAACTCTTTCTTCTGTCTTTAAACTATGACTTTTTTAAAAAAATTATATTAATATAATTAGGCTTATGCACCAAACTTTCCTAACTTTGATCTTCAACAATTAGGATACACTTTTGCCATAAAATGAGTGATGAATTACTAACAACATATGCCAATTGGGAATAACAACTTGAAAAAAAAATTGAAAAGTTTTTTTTTCCCCTTTTATGAGGAAAAAACCAAAAGGTTAAAGCATTTTTTATTTCATTTTAGAAAAAGAAAATTATTTGAGATTACATATGAGTAAAATTTTTGTTGAATTTATGAAATTTTTAAAAGTGTGCAAAAATATGCATGTTGGGTTCTTTTTTTTCTTAGTTTTGGCTTTTTTTAATTACTAATCTTCCGTAATCAAAATGTTTATATTTAATATATTGATAATGTAAAAATATATTATCGATGAAGAATATGGAGATCATCGAAGAGAGATGGTGTAATTAGTATTTAACTATTGATTAGCCTTATAAATTAGTTTTAATTAAAAATTGATGAATATTTATTTTTAAGTACTTCTTAATTTGTAATTTGATTCATTAATTATGTGACAATTTATTGTTTTATTGATATTGTCAATGTATTAAAATATAAATAAAATCAAAGCCAATTTAAAAAAAAATTATACCAAAAATAATTATATTTTATTTAACAGTTAGACCTCTAAAAAAAAAAGAGATAATCACACATCATAAGAGAGACAAAAAAGAACAACCAAAAACTTGCTAGACAAAGAGAAGAGAGGAGCACAACATGATAGAATACAAATTACTTGAAATTTCATATTCATGAAATTATTATTATTATTATTATTTTATGAATTGACTAATCCATATTTAATTAATTTATAAAAAATGATTTAGCTATAAATCTTTTGATTACATTAATATTAGTAGTGATTAAAACATTCCAACAAAAACAAGTTTTGAGTGTCGGTATAGTCTATTGGGCCAAGACAAACCACTACTTAAAATTAAAATCACTTTAAAAAAATTGTATCGAACTAATTAAATTCGTGTGACCCCATCATTTAATTAATGGAATTCAATCAACCATCCATTTTATTTTAGGCATTTTCTTATGTATATTGGTGATCAATTATGCTTATGATCAATGTTCTTTATTTTCACCTAATCTTATGATTTTATGATTATATAATACAAATACTAGGGTCCTACATGCTTTGCAATTTTTTTCCCCTCAAAATATAATATTAATAATCTTTAGTTTAATGTTCATGTTTTATTTTACAGTACATTCCCTTTTGTTTAATTGTAAGATAATCCTATGGAGAGTTGTCATCCATGATTGTTAATTACTTTCACTTCCCTTGATTTTTCTTAGTTTAAATTTGTTGACTAATGTTTTTATTTATTTATTTCTCAAAATTCCATTCATTTCCCTGTTTGTTACTGACCAAAAAACTATTAGATGATAATTATCACCCAATGTTGGGCTACTTTTATCTTGACAATGGATAATTGCACGTGAAATATTTAGTAGGTTTATAGTCGTTCAGTAAATTCAAATACCAAAGATGATTTATCTATATTTATTAGATTCATAAATATTTAATAATTAAATATAAATAAATAAACGTAATTCAAAACTAAGGTAAAATGTAAACACTTATATTTCAAAAACACAACTTTATAAATAATTCTTGATTTTCCTCTAAATATTCTCAAATCTTTATTAATGATCGGAGTACGAGATACAATTTTAATATCCTTAGCCACCTTTTATTTTTATAAATTATTTTTAAATTAAAAAATTACTTTAATAAGGAATAGCCGAATAGACTCTAAAAACTTTACTCTGTATTTAAAAAAATTATTTTTTTATTTATTTTAAAAATGATTTATTTTTTAAAAATTTTTACTTATTTTTAAGGTTACATAGAATTTTAATTTTTTTTTTTTTTTGAAATGATTAGACTTAGCCAAGTTTTGAATTTAAAGGTCATGCTTTTTGCTGTTTAAGGAAAGCGAAATTCAAATTTTCAACCTAAATGGATGTACAACAATAAAGTTCGAAGTTCTTATGTCTTTTCCACCTTTCGACAGCTCAATAACACCCAAATTAAGTAGCGGAAAAAATGAAGCAAACTGCTTTGGATATTTAAATTTTTAAAATATTACGTTTATATATGTATATATAAATAAATAAATAAATATTTTTTTAAAAATAAAAATTCTTGAGACGACACAGTGCAGCTGGCAGCAGAGCAAAGGTTGCGCCAAAGTAGTCGAACGGATCCTGTGTTATCTCTCTCATCTCTCTCCTACCCACACGTGTCACAAGATCAACAGCTGATTTGACTCCTTCCTGTGAATCCAACGAACAGAGATTATTATTCCAAAATTCCCTTCCAACCACGACGGTGAACATCAAATTTACGATTTAACCCCTTATCCTATGTTTCGGAATTCAGACCAGACCAGAGCGCTGACCCCGCAGGACTCCACCCTGTTCTCTTTTTTTCCTCTTAAAATTTTAAATTTTGAAATGTTCCAAACTTTATCATGTTTCACGTGACAGTGGCCAAATTATTATTTTTTTGAACTTTTTATAAAATGTAACTTTTGGAATTTAAATAAAAATAAAATAATTATTTTAATGAAAATAAAATAAAAATAAATATTATATAATTTGATTTGTATAATAATGTAGAATAGTAATATTACTAATCCATTTGATTGACTAAAATTATATAAAAAAATAGTGGAAAATAAGTGTAAAAATATCATCTTACCTTTTGAAATAAAAGTTCATTTAATTTACTGATTAAAATAGGTTATTTTAATAAATTGTCGGTGGCAGATGTGACGTCTGACAGTCTGAGGCTAATACTGACTATTGATATTGTTCTTTGGCAAAAATAATCGCCACAGGGAAACCGCATTTATGGCGCTGGATTATTTTTCCATTTTTTATATATTATTATTTTTCCCTTTATTTTTTGCTGACAGTGGAAAAATAAGAAAATTAAGTTATTTTTTATTTTTATAAAATTATGATGGGAAATCCCAATTATCAAAACAAATAAAAACTATTAATAAATTAAAATGTTGTTTGGGTTCAATCAAAATTGGTTCTGATTGAGTCTTAACTCACTAACATAGTGGTTCAGCCAATCAAAATTTAGCCCATTAAAAATCATTGAATTTCATTTAAAGCAGTCAAATTTCAATTACCAAACATTAATTTTACCAATTATCATAAACATAGTATTAATTAAAAATTGCTCTAGTGAATTTCAGTTGACCCAGTGCTTCCTATTTCTTTCCTTCTTTCTTTTTTTTATTAATTGTTTAACTTTGAAATATTCTTTCAATTAAAAAAATTATTGTAAGTGAATGTTTATTTCATAGGTATCATTCATTAATATTGATTTTTTTAAAAAAAATTTAAATGAAATTAAGCAAGTATTTTTTTAAGTATATTTTTAATAAATATATTTTATTTATTTTTAAATATGTATAAAAACACGTGTTTACACTTTACACTATTAATCCGTTTGGCAAGTAAAAAAGTTAAGACAATGATAAAATAAATTTTCAAATTTCAATCAAAGGGCATTTTTCCAGTTTTACCGGGTTACTACAGTAAAAATAGGAGAATATATTTATTTTATATTATTATATTTTTATCGTATTATAATTATATTTGAAATTTTTATATTTATTTAAATTTTAATATATTTATAATTTATATTAAATAAATTTTAAAATATATTTATATTATTTTATATTTTTTAATTTTATATATATTATACTGATATAATAATATCAAATTTTATCAAATTTTTTTTACTTTGACACTAATTTTGAGAGTCTCTATTTTCTTGCCCTCGAAAAAAAATAAATATAAAAAGCAGAAGCCATTAATTTTATTTTTAAAAAAACACTTTTTTAACACATTTTTGTTTGTTATAAGGATCTCTTTTAACTTTCTCGAGATTTGGCCTACATTTTCGCGTGCGATCATTTACTCATTAGATTTTTTTTTTATTTATTTTCCTTTTCAGAATGGTATGATTTTTTTTCTTTTTCTTTTTATTTCCTTTTAATCGCACGCGAAAAATAGCGTCACCATCGGAGATTGCCGTTTTTTACAAGCGGGAAAATCTCTTCGATTTTAACCGCACTGTAAGATTCATCCCGATGATTTTGATTTTATTATTATTTCTAGGGTTAGGGCTCATGTTTGTCTTGTAGGTCTTTGCTGGATTTTATTATTCCAGTTTAAAAGCAGTAGTTGTAAGAAAAAAAAATGGAAAGAAAAAAAACTGTCATTGTCGGAAATCTGAAGGTATTAAAACAGTCTTTTTCTGTGGGTTAATTAAGATTTGGTTTATGGTAAATTGTTTTTTAATTTATAGTTTTGCCCTTTTGAATCCTTTGATTTTGACAGACAAAGTGCTGTCGTGTTGTGTGTCTTGAAAAAAAGCGTGTAATCTAATGTGAATTAATTTATATTATTTTCGGAAATCTTAATATTTTCAAAACAATTTTTTCCCTTTTTTTTTTTCCTTCAGAATATCGAAATCAAAGACGTATTGAGCTGTTACCATCTTTTTCCCAATTCTCTCTTTCCTTTTCAATTTTTTTTTTTCTTTTTGGTTTGTTTCAAGGCACCTTCTTTTGCAAGCTGTAATTGAATGAGAAGAGCCTTTTTGAAACTTCCTTCCGAGTTCCCCCCCACACCCTTCATAACAGGTCAGAACTGTGAAGCTCCTCTCTTTCTAAGCTCCTCCTTCAAAACCCAAACCTCATTGTTTTTATTTTTTAGTTTTGGGTATAAGTTTTTGGTCGCCATGATTTAGAGAGACGCCTTCGCTTCTTTGCTTTTAGCAAAATCCACGCGTCTGCTCCTCCCTTTGTTTGCTTTGTTTCTTCTGCTTCTTCGTCTGATAATGGTGTTAAATTTTTAGACTTTTTTTCTGCCACATTTTTTCAATTTTTTTACCCCATCAAGATCGAACCCGGCAGCCAAGCTTCAAGGGTGAGAATAACCAATAATGGCGCCGTCTTTTTATTCGTGGGCGAAAGGCAGCCATAAAGGAACCCCGGTGGTTGTCAAAATGGAAAACCCAAACTGGTCAATGGTCGAGCTTGAAGGTCCATCCGAGGACGATTTCCTCATCGGCAACACTTCGTCAACCGGTGCGAGAGAAAAATCGCGTGGCAAAAACGCGAAGCAACTCACTTGGGTTCTCCTCTTAAAAGCCCACCGTGCCGCCGGTTGCTTAACCTCCATTGCCTCTACATTTGTCAGTCTCGGTTCAGCCATCCGTCGCCGAGTCGTCTCTGGTCGAACCGACACCGACACCGACAACGACAACGAAGCCGACAACTCTTCCTCCAATAAAAACAAAACCGTTAAAGCCAGGTTCTATAACTGCATCAAAGTGTTCCTTTGGCTCTCTTTGTTGTTACTCGGTTTCGAGGTTGCCGCGTATTTTAAAGGCTGGCATTTCGGTTCTCCAAAACTTCAATTACAGTACATATTCACTGCGCCATTTGGTGTTAGAGATTTGTTCGATGGGTTATACTCTCGTTGGGTTTTGTTTCGGGTGGAGTATCTCGCTCCACCTCTTCAATTTCTCGCAAATGTCTGCATTATTCTTTTCCTTATCCAAAGCATGGATAGGTTACTCCTCTGTCTGGGTTGTTTTTGGATCCGTTTCAAGAAAATCAAACCAATTCCCAAGCAAGATGCTGTTGCAGATCTTGAATCTGGGGAAAACGGGTTCTTCCCAATGGTTCTCGTTCAGATCCCTATGTGTAACGAAAAAGAGGTGAAACCCCAAAATATAATGAACTTTTTAATCAATTTATGCTAAACCCATGTTTTGATTATAGTTTAAATTTTAATTCTTTATTTGCAGGTTTACCAACAATCAATAGCTGCAGTGTGTAATTTGGACTGGCCAAAGTCGAAGATTTTGATTCAAGTTTTGGATGATTCTGATGATCCAACCACTCAGCTGCTTATTAAAGAGGAGGTGCATAAATGGCAAAAAGAAGGTGCCCACATTGTGTATCGACACCGAGTAATTAGAGATGGTTACAAAGCTGGTAATCTTAAGTCTGCCATGAGTTGTAGTTATGTTAAAGACTATGACTTTGTTGCCATTTTCGATGCTGATTTCCAGCCCGCCCCCAATTTTCTCAAACGAACCATCCCCCATTTTAAGGTAACTTAATTAACTGCTTCTGTTTTGAGGTAGGCACAATTTAGTAAATTCCAGCGCAAGTTAGTATGTGTAGGATTAGTTTAAATGTAATTGTATTTTGGTTTATATGCTTACAGGATAATGAAGATGTAGGGTTGGTTCAGGCAAGGTGGTCCTTTGTGAATAAGGATGAAAATTTGCTAACAAGACTGCAAAACATAAATTTGTCTTTTCACTTTGAGGTAGAGCAGCAAGTGAATGGTGTTTTCATTAATTTCTTTGGGTTTAATGGGACTGCTGGTGTCTGGAGGATTAAGGCTTTGGAGGATTCTGGTGGGTGGTTGGAAAGAACAACAGTTGAGGACATGGATATTGCTGTCCGTGCTCATCTTCGAGGATGGAAGTTCGTTTTCCTCAATGATGTTGAGGTATGGCTCTAGTTTAACCTGTGATATTCGTAGTTGAATCTAGCAGCCATTAACTTTCTTTGGAGTTAATGTTTCCGGTTTTTATTATCTGTTCAGTGTCAGTGTGAGCTGCCTGAATCTTATGAAGCTTATAGAAAACAGCAGCACAGATGGCACTCAGGACCCATGCAGTTGTTTCGCCTCTGTTTGCCGGATATTATCCATGCTAAGGTGAATACTTTTTCGAAATGCTCTTTTGCTTAGGCTAGCTATTTTCTTGTTTTGTTAAATTCAATAATTCTTGAGTGATTCTTATTCCCTAACTTTGTTCTTGTTCTGTTCTTTTAATTGATGCAGATTAGCATGTGGAAGAAATTCAATATGATCTTTCTTTTCTTTCTGCTTAGAAAACTGATCCTCCCGTTTTATTCTTTCACTCTTTTCTGCATAATTCTTCCCATGACCATGTTTGTTCCGGAGGCTGAGCTTCCAGCATGGGTTGTCTGTTACATCCCGGCTACAATGTCATTCCTCAACATTCTTCCAGCCCCGAAATCCTTCCCATTCATTGTTCCTTACCTTCTGTTTGAGAATACCATGTCAGTGACCAAGTTCAATGCCATGATCTCTGGTCTTTTCCAACTTGGTAGTGCATACGAGTGGGTTGTTACAAAAAAATCGGGTCGATCGTCTGAGGGTGATCTTGTCTCCTTGGTTGAGAAAGATACGAAACATCATCGTGGGGGATCAGAGCCCAATCTTGATGAAATGAAAGCAGATATTCAGCAAGAACAGAAGGCTAGGAAAAAAAGGCATAATAGGATATATACAAAGGAACTATCTCTGGCATTCCTTCTTCTAACAGCATCAGCTAGGAGTCTCCTGTCTGCACAGGGAATCCATTTCTATTTCTTGCTATTTCAAGGGATATCTTTCCTCCTGGTTGGTCTAGACTTGATTGGTGAGCAGGTTATATAAAGGACAGATTGTGAACTTTGTATGAAAGTGTGATTGATATAAATGCAGCTGATCGACAGGGGTGGACGCCAAATCTGAGTATCAATGAAGTTTGCAAATGAACTTTAATGGGAGATTTAAGGAGGGCTGAGCCTGACAGTGCTTTTCATCGTCTTCGACTCTCTAGATTCCGGTTCCAAGTCCACCCAATGCAAGAAGAAATTGTATTACATGGACAGAACAATGGCCTTAATTCCGCCGAATGCATGCTTGAAAAATGTTAATACTCTTCAGTATATGTGTAAGGTTTTTTTCCTTTTTTGATTCTTTTGTTATTCTGTCAGATTCTTTTGTAAGAAAAAATTGTTGTTCAAACATCAAACAGGAATTTAGTTACAGTTTCAAGGCAATGTTTCTTATCCTCCTTTTCACTTATGTAGATACTTGGGGATGATAAACTGAGCTGATTTCCATTGAAGCTGGATGTGCCCCTTTGTCACATTTAGCTGTTGGGATAATCTTATATAATCTAACCCTTTTGTTTCACCAAATCCAGGAAAAGTTAAAACCATAGCAATCCTTAAATGAAGCTTCAATCTTTCATATTTGGACAACTAGCCCTCTTTAGTATTTACTCTTAACAAACCTTCCCTTAAAACCCCTTTTCTGATTTCGTGAACAAAACCCACCTTTCTAATTAATAATTGGAAAGTTGCCGAGGAATAGCTGAGAAAAGAGTCTTAAAGAGTGAACCCTTTTCATTTCTTAGTACCTTTCAGTTTCGGTGGACCGCAAATGACAGGTTTATACATTTACTTTCTCTCTTAAGTTTTTTCAGCTTGACAGCTAAAAAAATTCAGATGGAAACATTATAGCGAGTTTAAATCTTTTTTGTACTAAAACTGAACAATTACTACATATATATATATATATATATGAAGTACGAACTTAGGTAGCTGGGAAGCACATGGGGTCACCATTGTCTAACTCTTTTTTGAGTCCGGGGGGGAGGGGGGTGGCGCGGGGGGGTTTAGCCCATCCACTAGGGCTGGCTCGCCGAATTTATGGTTGGGAAGCAGCTGGACCACACTAAGAATATGGATCCCATAAAATCCCTTTTTTCCCCCTAAGATATTATTTTTCCCACAGGGAATTTCTCAAAGAAAAAGACAAGAAAATTTTTTTTATTGAATTGGATGTAATCTGAAGGAAGAAATCTGAACATGTTTTCCGAGGATAGAAAAATGTCAATCAACGTTTTAATTGGAGAATGTTGTTTTAACAGTTTTCTTTTTACATTGTCAAGTGGTCTTAAAATTCCATGAAACTGAAATCTGAAAAAAAGAAAATCCATGGTCCCAGTTTCAAGCTGGCAGGCAGTTGCCTACAACAAGGTGGATCATCAAAGACCGGGAGTTGTTGAGGCCACATCGATCAGTGACATTGATAGGCTTGTATCATTGTTGGCATTTTTTTTTCCGTGCTATTGGGGACGGGGTTTCCTTGTCCTACGTCAGATTTTCGTTTTTTCGGCCTTCGTCTTTTGCCTTTGCCCCATAGAAGTAAATATCTTTTTCATTCCAATATTCTATTTCCTTTGTTTTCCATCAAGTTTTAATTTCTTCGCTCTTTCTTTTTTTTTAATTAATTTTTGAACAAAATTTCCACTTGAGAGAAAGGGTATCTATTAAAACAAAAAGAGTACATGAAACAGAAAATATAAAAAGTTTCTAATAATAATAATAATAATAATAATATACTATTATTATTATTATTATTATTAGGGTTCTTCACAGAACGTTAGTTTTGTCCTTTTTGTCAAATGAGGGAGATTGTATTATAAAATTGTCAGATATTCCACTAAAATATATTTAAAAAATAATAAAATATGAGAATATTTAATACGTTTTACAAAATTTAAAAATTTTAACTATAATTGAAATTTTTGTTAATTAATTTTTTAATATATTTTTTATTATGAATCCTGTAAATATCCATATCCCATATATATAGACATATTTTGTTCATTAGTATCTCACTCCTACTCATTTACACCTTTCAAAAATTAAATAGCAGGCTTGCCAAATAATTGCTGGTCCCAGAAACTAAAATAGCATTAACAATAATAATAATAATAATAATAATAAAAGGCACGTTTATGAAAAGGCAACCAGTTTTATTCACTGGAATGAAGAATAATAACAATTATTATCATTATTACTATTTTGTGAAGGTTTAGTGAAGTTTTACAAAATTAGCAGGATACATATACCTTATATTATTTATAAATAAATAAATAAAGTCATGTTTCATTCTTTTATTTTTGCTTGTGGACTAATAAAAAAATTAAATAAATTTAAAGGAAAAATGTAATATGGGCCTGTTGTTTAGGCCCGTTAGAGGAATGCTTGTACGCTACCGCTACTAATTTATTTGATAGAATTGGCTGATCCTAATTCAATTGAGTTACAGCTACAGCTACAGCGCGGGCTTTTACGATTTTTGTCGGCTCAAGATTTGCCCCAACAACAACAGCCCCCACCACAGCGCAACCCGCGAACTGCCTAAACGCTTCCTCCTGTTCCTTCCTTTCATTTGCCGGCTCTTTCTTTCCCTTAGCCCTTTGCCTTTTCTAATAATGAAATCGGTCCTTTCTTCTACGAAACCATAACCGAAAATACTCCTTTTTTTCTTTTTTTTTTTTTAATCTGTCCTTTGTTTGCTCCACTTCCACTGGGGAAAATAGAGTTATGATATCATAGGATTTAAGTTGGCTAAAATATTAAAAAACTCCTAAATTATGTTACTTTATTTAAGTAAATTTTTATGCTTTTATTTTACTTAAATAAGCTATTATCTTTTTATTTGTATTCATATAAGTTTTTATTTCAAATAAAAAATTAAATTAGGTTAAGAAGTTTATTTAGGCATAACTTAAAATTTAAGAATTTATTTAAATATAAATTAAAGATTAAAAATTTATTTAAATACAAATTAAAAATTAAACGCTTTTTTACTTTTTTAGCCATTCGAGTTTCATATTATTTGGACTTTTGGAGAATTTGGACTTCGGAGTGATAAAAATCTAGACAGGTATTGGGTCTTCTTGATAAAAGTTAATTCAAGTTTGTAAATGGAATTCTCAAGTCTTGTATCTCTCATTATTAGAATTTTAAACATCATCTCATTAGTTATAAATTTGGGTTGTATCTTTTTAATGCAAATAATTTTTACCTAACTCTCATGTTCACATGAGCCTCAAGTTCCATATCTCTTGCTATATTATAATCGTAACATTATTTAACAAGTAACATGCTTGATTTGTGAATCTGAGATTGTCAAGCGTTAAATGGCCGACAGAACACTTAAATTAAAAAGACAAGACTCTTATGAAAATGGCAAAGGATATTGAAAATTTCTTTACAACAAAATTTTCTTAACCACAAATTTCCAAGCTTTCACAATTGCATCACAACCCCTACAAAATACCCAATTAAACACCAAGATTCCATAATCCAAATCTTGCTTCTTTCTTTTTTTTTTGGTCTTAGCTCTTAATATATATGACATGAATTGTAATTCCAACAGGTCATCTTCCTTGTCTAAAATTTCGGAAAACTAACAGTTTGGAACTAAAAGACCCACCGATACAATAAGCGATCCCGTGTTTTCTTCCTTCTTTTTTCCCACTTCTCCATCATTTTTCTTTTCTAGATGAGTTTAATCTGCAGGGTCAACTTGAAACATTTCGATGCTTGGTTAGCAGGAGCTAAGTCCTTTTATTTTAACTTCTTCTTCCGCATGAATATCAAAGCCCTGATTTTAAACGACCTGCTGAAAAATGATAAGGGACTCAAGGTTAGAACATGGAAAATCAAAGTCAGAAAATCTTAACTCCAATACTTCAATGAATATGATACCAATTGGTCCCAAACTGTCCATGGCCGAACTCGAATCGAATCCCATTTGAAAAAGATTATGAAGCTCACTGTCTAGTGCAGTCTGTAAACAACCAAAATGTGTTTGAATCAATATTTCGATGAGCAAAGGGCGATAAAGAATGATTTTGATCCCTTTAATACCTGAGGAGGCAAGGGTGGGAATTCTGGATTTGTACTTGGGATGCCTGAAACTGTTCTGGGAAAGATGCCGGGGGACAAAAAGTGAGATGAGTTTACCTCAGGACCATATCCAAGAACTGCTGCGCTTCCGCCTCGTGAATGAAGAATCTATACAGGAGGAAGAGTATTCGTATTACTTCATGTATATCAAATCATAACTGATACTATAATTTCCCAATTCATACTGGAAGAATAACTTACATCTTTGGATACAATTCTCTCTAAATCAAGGTTTAGGTCTGGGTTGACAGTGGCAAGTTTCATTGACAAAAACTGCAAAGAAAGTGGGTAAATCACTGAAATATACCATATTTTGATCCAAGGAAAACACTAAATTCATTCGTATTTGCAAATATCCTAGAGTATATACTGCAAAAACTGCAACATAAAATCCCAGAGGGAGGTGCTCGAATTTAGTTTCCAGCCTAAGGTAAAGAACAAATGTTGGAAGGAAAAAAGATGCGTGACCAAACCATTAAAATTTGGGTCGAGGATTGAGAATCCATTTAAAATTTTTACGAGGAAAGACAATGTTAAGCTGATTATTCAAATGACAAAAATTCCCTACTACGTTTTTGATTCAAAGTTTTCGTATAGCTTCTTAATTGTATTAGTGTAAACTACATAATTATGCCCCAATAACATCTCAAGGAACTAAAGCACATGGTGATTTTCATTGAACTTCTTATGCTGTTATAAAAAACTATAGAACAAGTACCTAGGTAAGTCATGGTAACGGTATCATACCTCGACCTGCTGTTGCAGTGACTGGACATAGTTGATAATCTCATCAAGCATTACAGCTTTCCCAGTAATCTAAAACAATGAAACCACATCAAATAATCAAGGTTCCTTCTCATTTTAAAGGGAAAAAAAAGTCTACAATGAAGCAATGAGCCCTCTAGTTACCTTATTGCATCCTGGTACAAGTTCTTGAAGCAATCTCATTCTCTCACTTATCTTTTCCCTTCTCACCTGCAACCAGGAAAGATTTCAAGATTCAATATTAAGTGAAGAACGCAAAAAAGTTGTTCTTTCAATATGAAAACAATAAGTTACCCTTTCTGCCAGGCTGTGACTATTTGTAGCCTGACCCCTTCTTGCTCTCACATGGATGTAATTTTCTTTCGGAGCTTCTCCGGTTTGAGAGCTGTCGTTAGCTTGTTTGGCAACTTGCTTACCACGTGAATTTGCACCAGTATTTTGTTCAGTTTTATGTTTCTTCGCATCCTGTTCTTTCGGAACATCACAGCTCTCTCCCAAAGGATCCTTTTGAGGCTCGTCGTCAGCATTCTAACACAAATAACAAAGCCAATTTACCAAGTCAGTTGTGTCATTGATTATCATCATGCTTGAAAATTTTGATACTATTGTGATCATCATAACAGTATACCTGGTCTGATCTTACTGGAGAGTTTGATTCAGGCACTCGTTTTCTACACTTTCCGCCGGGCGAAGCACCTACAACTCCTTCCTCGGAAATTTGGCGTTCATCGAGAGATTGTGTACTATTTGTTGAAGCCCTTTCAATGCCACCCTCATGATTGAGAGCATAATTTTGGGGGCACCTGCTGTTGGCAACCTGGCTACATTGTGGTAAACTTAACGGACCAACCATTTCTGACAAATTTCCACTCCCGAAGCCTGGAAGCTTCGGCACCAGCTCAACTAACCTCGGATCAGATTGATAATGGGAAAAGTGGGAAGTGCCACAAAGTCCCTGATTTTCCATCAGAAGAGGGTAATGAGAATTGGGAAATTCACTGTGAGAAATCATAGAAGAACCCCCAAGGCTTTCACTCCGACTCAGTGAAACAATTGGATCCCAACCAGAACCAAAGAAAGGATCCGATGCATTTGAAGGCTTGTTATACATTGATATTGAACTCATTGCCATTCCATCAACTTTGTCAGACAAAGTGTTTGAGTTCATAAGTGAAGATGGACAATTCTTAAGGCTCCGATGTCTGTGTTTAAATCCCACATCATCATTATCACCACCAGCCATGCTCAAGATTCCAAAGCTAGACACCCACGAATTCTAAGGAACTCAACCTATCTTCTAGTCAACGGCTAACCTAGACCTAGGCTAGGAAGAGATACTTAACTGAAGCGAAAGTTGATTTGACCAAAAAATTAGCTGGGGATATCTTGCAGACTGAACAAGGAACAAATAATATTGGCAGCTTTACAGAACTGAGACGATGTTAAAGTAAAAGGATATATCCAACGCATCAGGCACAAAATCCTACACAGACCAGCTATTAACCTCTTCTTCCAAATACCCCAGGGATCAAGTCTATTCTGCTATAAGGCAAAAAAGAATGGGTGAATTTATAAAAGGAAGAGTAAATTTACTAATTTTTATTTGTAGCTCATATGAGAAAATAAAATTAATGAAGAGGAAATGTTAAGATAAGAAATTTGATAAAATGGAAACTTTATTTATTTATTTTTACCTTAACTAAAAATGGGTATTAAAACAAGAAGAAAAGTAACGTTTTTATTTTTCATTTTGCTTAACCTTTTATCTTTGAGTCTTTCGCCGAACCCAGATCCTAGATTGATTGCTAAAATTATAAAAAAAAGAAAAAAGAACCATTAAATTCACACGTGAAAAAACTAGGGAATAAGCTAAAAATCTCTGCTTTGCTAAGGTCAAATTAAGGTAAAACAACTAAAATACTGTTTAAATAACGAAACAAGAGAAACCCAGATGCTAATTTGATACATTAAGATTAAAGAACACAATATTCAAAAGCCAAAAAAAAAAAAAAGGGTTTTAAAAATTGATGTCTTCATTTTGCAGTTTTAAGGGTCCCTTAAATTACCAGATAAAATTCTATTTAAACAAGGAAGTCATGAGCGTGTGTTAGAAACAGGAATACCTTGATAATGTCAGAAATGGAGTCCTTTCCAAAAACTAACAAAAACCCAAAAGAGAATTATCTATGTTTCAAAAGGAAGTAAATGGTATAGAAAGGATGGAAGCTTCAGGTTTTAATTCAGGAGAGTAGTTTTAGTGACAGTCTAAGGAAAAAGTAAGCAAAAAAAGAAAGGGAGAAGTCGCTGGAAATAGCGTCGTCGGCCGATAGCAAACTTGAGAATAAAAGGAAGAATTTCAGATTTTAGCAGCAAGAAAAGAAAGGAAGTAGCAAAAATGATCAAGTTTCGAATCAATTCAACACCTAACAACTCTCCAAGAACCAAGAAAAGGAATTTGGAGAAACCCCTTTCGAGATATTCGCAGATGGATTGTCCAAAAGAAGGCCAGAAAGCATCAAATTCTAACTTGAATTATGCAAAGAACTGAAATGGGAGCAGAGTCTCACTCATGAATCATAATCCCCTAAATTGTGTATTTGACAGTACTTCCAGAAAGCATCAAATGCCAAGCTTAAATTCCACCGGACGAAACCAAATTCACCAATTTGGCACTTGAAAAGCATCAAATTTCCAATCTTTTATATATTTACCCTCTCAAAAATTTGCAAAGGAGCTCTATAAAGCTAGAGAGAGAAAGCAGATAATAGGGTGTGTTTTAACTGTTTTATGCAAGAAAAAAGAAAGATAAAGATTGAAACTTTGCCTACCTGCCCAAGCTTACTAGTGACATGCATATTTGTTTTTAAAAGACAAACTTAACTACTGGCAACTGCTCTTTGTTCCTAAATTATTACAGAACCTAGGCTCCTTTCCCTTTGTAAATTTTTTATCTTTTAATTATTTTATAATCTATTTAAACACTTTTTTTTTCTTTTTCTTTGCTTTTTAATATTCTACAATATTTATCTCAGATGCCATTAGGGAGGTCTTCTCTTCGGGACCAAGCTTTGCTTGCTTCCTTCATTGAACATTATTGTACTTTCTCCCTTTTTTTTTTTCCTTTTGGTTACTGACACATTTTGCCAACTATTCTAAGTTAACACAGGCTACTCTTCGTTGTTACACACTTGTTTCTCTCTCACTGCCAACTAACCCTCTTCATTTCTTTTTTGAGAAACTCTGAATTATACTCCTAAGCTCCATCATTCTCCATGCACCAACACCCAACCTTGCCTTTTGCCCATTTTCTGATCCACATCCCCCCCCCCACCAAGCCAAGCCCTCCCTTCTACACAACCCAACTTCATCCCTGGATTGGGTTTGGTTTTTCCAACCGATGGATTGAATTATTTGACTTAAAAAATTAATAATTAATTTAATTTAAAGATTACATAAAAATCTAATTATAGTTTAATCAATTAAAAATTAATTCAACATGATAGATAAAAAATCAATTATTAATATTTTTATTATTTTCTATATTTTATTAATATTAAAAAATCATTCATTAAATCAAAAAAATTATTAATTTTTTAATATAATAAATTTATCAATTGAATCTGAAATTAGAAGTCAGATTGGTTCACATTCTGATACTTTTTAACACTGTACTTTAGAGATCTCCCATCCCAGGCATCAAAGAAGCCATTTTGATTGATGGTTTAAAGCATGATGAAGTCACCAATGTGAGAGGTGTCTAGTGATTGGACAACTCATAGAAAAGACTGTTTAAACTCCGGTGCATAATATGATATTCCCATATTTATAACAGTGTTTTTTAAATTGATTAATCAATTAATTAAATAATTAATAATGCCTGCAGCTTGCAGCTATCTTTTCTTTTCTTTCTTTTTAGGAACATAAGGAATAATGGAATCTAATGATCTATTTTTACCCTACTATCCTAGTAAGGGTTTCCAGCTGGTTGCTTCCTTAGAGTCCAAAAAGCCACTCAACACCAACCAACCATCCTAGTCAAATCAGATTATTTGGTCAACTTAACTCCTGGTTGTGATCCCGCTGGAAATATATATATATATATATAATGTGTGTGTACTATAAATCAAATCTATTATTGGCGAAATCAACGGGTAATTTGGTTCAGAACTAGAGGCCTTAAGCCATGAGGCAATGACACGGTTGAAATTGAGTGTGTTTTGGAACGTTTTACATGAAATGTTGCTGTGATCGATGGTCTTTTAATTTTGATGTGATTTCCCCATACCGTGTGATGTTGAAAAGTGGACTCCACTTTAAGGTCTGGGTTTAGTCAAAAAAATAATATGATTGAGACGCTACACCTAACTAATCTATGTGGGTACTCACACCCAATTAGACCTATAATAAAGGAAAAAAAAAACACTATATTAATATTACAAGTTTAATATATAAATATAACAATAAATTTAAATATAAATAATATATAAATTAATGATATATTATATTTAATTTTAATATATTTATTAATTTATATTATATTTATGTTTACGTACTAAAAATTTTATTATTTGATGGTAAATAAGTATGCTTTTATTGGACTCGTTGCGACTCTTCTTCTTTTATAAACTGTTTGAAATCACGAAAGTTATAGACTGTAGTTATGAAACTAGGTATTTTATGCCTAATTTGATTTTACATCCTTGAAGCATGTAACATGTGAAAACTCTTTAAATTCAACTGGATTAGTTAATTACCGGAATGAATAAAAATAAACATATCATGTCAAAACATTTGAGTGATGTTTAAGTTTTGAGGTTCCACCATCTAATTATAAATTCACAATTGAAAAGATAATTTAAAGTTAATTTCTTTAGAATAATTATTTAATATATTATAAGCAGAGTTAAAAAAATTTATAAATATTGTTAATAAAATGACACATATCTTTTAAATATATTTAAAAAATAAAATATATATTATATAGAAAAAAGACATAGATAATTAAAAGGAAACGACTATTACTTATGCCAATCTAATTGGTTAATTGTAAAATCGAACCGTCTAAAGAGGTTTTGTTTTTTTTAAAGGAAATTCATATTCATTCGTCCAACAAGACTTTTCATTCAAATTATTCATATTCAATGATAAGGATTAAATATAAATATATAGTCAATATGAATATGCTTTTTTTATTAAAAAAATTCATAAATTTAAAAATTGCATAGTTATAGTACATTATTAAAAATAAAAAAAAATGATGTTACATCATATGCTTGGGCTAAAAGAGAAGTACTAGGAACAAAAGAATAATAAAGAGAAAATGAAAGAAAGACCCTACATGGGAATTCATTTGATGATATGATCCAATCCAAGTAATTCATGGTTGTACCCTTTACAAATCTAATCAATTAGAAAATAAAAACTATTTATTGACCCACCAACACCGGTAAGCCACTCTTTATCACAGCTTAAATCCTCTTTTTTAATCTCTTTTTTTGGTTGTTTGGTTGTTGCATGTGTTTAACGTAAATAATTATTCAA